>OMNW01006138.1:1367-15557 GCA_900303245.1 Selene dorsalis | reverse complement strand
GCACCCATCACCCCCCAGCCCCCGAACAAATCCTCGAGAGCAACATGAGTAACATGTGCAAGAATGTTCGAGGTTTCTATAAGTATCATATCTGTCTGTCCGTCTCTCTGTCTGTCTCTCTATCTGTCTATCTGTCTCTCTATCTCTCTATCTGTCTCTCTATCTGTCTATCTGTCTCTCTATCTGTCTGGTCTGTCTAATCTACTTAGCCTATTTTTCTCTAATCTGATACTTACCCTGATCGTTTTAATGACTTTAAAAACTACTTTTAAAGGTCCTGCATTCATGTGTTTTATAAAGCAGGTCTATGTTCCATGACAACACTGTGTTAAAATGCACACAGTCTGTGCTGAGGAACTGAGCCTTAACATCAGCTGTCAGGGCTTCCGTAACTTGATGACATCACTGGGTTGGGTCAGTTTGGATCTCTCTAACCCGAAATCTACTTTATTTTTATTCTATCCCATTGAAAACAGTCAGTCAGGTGTTGGCTGACAGTCAACAACAGTCAGCCGTGAGCCTGTCTTCTGATTGGCTCCCCGACCTGCTGTTACCAGAGCTCCAGATAGAAGCTGAGAGAGGAGATGTAACACTACACTGATGTTATTTGGGTTATTAAAACAACAAATATAACCATCATATGGATCGAAACACCATAGAAGCATAATGTGCATTTTGGGTATACAACAGAGAGCAGCAGCGTCGATTCATCATGACACATACACAAAAACAACAAAATGCACCTAATGTGTTTAGTGATGTTAACGCCAGGAGAGAAAATTCATCAGTGAAGCGGAGAATGCGTCTGTCTGGGCTCATGGCAACCAGCAGCTGGGGAGTCAGCTCTAGGCTACACCGGTGACCGGCAGAATTACATTCCTCGTCACACACACACAGACAGACACACACACACGCACGCACAAATACAGCGAGCCGCTGTTGCTATGGCAACGATACAAAAAAAGCAACCACTGGCAGGTATACGACTCCAATCCATTCTCTCTCTATCTGTCTTCCTCTCTCTCTCTCCCCTCGGTCTCCCTCTTTTGTGGCGTTGCTTTGCTTTAAATAACCATACCCTTCTGTGGAGCAAAAAATCCCATTTCCCATCGCTCTGCTCTCTCTCCACAAAGGAATGGCATGTGAGTTAATGTGCACTTGCAGCTATAAACTCGACACACATACACTTAAACGCATCTCTAGATCTCAAGAAAAAAAAAAAAAAGGGGTGGTGGTGGGGGCCACAGGTTGGCCATCTGTTAGCCTTGAGCGCTATCACAGCTCAGACATGGAGCTCATGCAAGTCACAGTAGTTCATAGTGGCCTATTTCTCATAATAATTCCACGGACATAAACATATTTCCTCCAACACTTTGACACAATATGCGCGCTGACAACCAAACCCGTGACTCGGCACACAGGAGGGAGGAGTGGCTGCTGCCGGCAGGACAATGGAGACACAATGAAATGGCAGAATCTGCATGGATCTGTTTGATTGAAGGCGACAGCGGCATTGTGGCACGTAACATCCTTGACACGGCTGATAGCATCTATTTAACATACACACAAACACTCGGAGCATCCCCTGGCTTTACTGAACAGGGCGAACATACAGCAAGACACTAATAATTCATGCACTGATGAATTATTCATGTCAAAATGTTGTGGTACAGTTAATGTTGTGCTCTGCTGAAAACCTAACAAACCTCACAATAATACGACCAGGGCCGGGGACGAAGTCCAGGGTTTTTGACACGCTGAGGTTCATCTGTATAGGCAGGGCTCAACTGTGTGCAAATGAGTATTTGACTTTCACAGGAAAAAATATACAAGTGAAGATGATGTCATTTTTGTTGGGTTGGGTTCAAACAAGTGTTATTTCAGTGAACTGCATGTTCAGCCCAACTTGACAGTTTAATCACCACCTTTTCTTAGTTTTGAAATTACTTTTGTTACTATTATTTATTTAGTTAACGGTTCAGTTAAATGTACTGTATTAAAAAAAAAAGCCTTATTTTTTCTTAGGTTGTTTTTTAGTAAGTAATGCAATAAAAAAGTAATCACAAAATATCCATTATAAGACTGTAATATTTCAAAACATCTGTTTTGAACAAGTTTAACTACTGAGTGGTTTATTCAAATGAAACTATGTTACCTATTGTTAACATATGCTGTACAACTGATGGTTCTGTTCAACAACCTCAGCTGCTTTACTGAAGCTAACTTAACATTATGTAACTGTGCAACATGTTTTTCGTCCATCATGATTCCAAACATTACTTCTCCA
Organism: Selene dorsalis; assembly: GCA_900303245.1. Lineage (NCBI taxonomy): Eukaryota > Metazoa > Chordata > Actinopteri > Carangiformes > Carangidae > Selene > Selene dorsalis. The sequence goes on along the minus strand of OMNW01006138.1, from coordinate 13,270 downwards.
TCATTCCTCATATCAGCAACACTGGGTCTAGAGCTGTCATGGTCATCCAATTTTAGTTGACAGTTAAATAAATTGTGATTAAAGATTCAATAGTCTTTTGTCTCCTTTTTTATTTGGCTAAAAAGCAAAATATGCCCACAGTAGTGCTGTGGTTTTTGGCTTTGCAACTAAATCCATGATGCTACTGTCAATAGATGCTCATCGAAACATTGCATATTAGAAAATACGCTTATTCACCACTTATGTGCCATGGCAGAAGAGGACACAATGAGATGATGTCATTAAAAGAGGACGAGTCAAACTTCACAGTGGAAAACGATGAGGAAATGTTGAAATATGACATTTTTGTTAGTTTTATCCAGCTGATTTTATGCAAAAACTGTGACAGGCCTGACCGGGTCTATGAGTGTGTCACACAGGTTATGGAAACCCTGGAGACACAGCCTGTATTTTTTATTGTAAATCCTTTTTCCTACATTCTTAAAGGCGGTTTTGAATAAGGCCAGACTCGACCATGAGTATGCTCTCATTATAAACCTCCCTGTGCTGCTTCACACCCCAAAAATACACCAAGGACATGGTCTCAGTGTGACCAGAGTGCAACAAGCACTCCACTTCCAGGTCTGAGAATTAAAGTGCTCGGTAGCTGCAGTATTAAATTAGTAGGACTGTACTGTGGGCGTCCAGGGAATCCAGAACATTGTTTTCCCCCCCATCAGGCCCCACATGTCAAAGCTGCTCTTTGTCCTGGATCTGAGGCCACTGTTCAACCAAAAACGTCCGACAACAGCAGGCTGACGGGAGCCGAGCAGCAGAGGACTCTTAGGTCTCGGCTGCCTGACAGGCTCATCAAGCTGACCGTCCGATTGTCGATGAAAAGCTTGGATCTGACTGTTAGTCCGGATAATAAGAAAAACTACAACAAGGCTTCGGCTGATGTATTGACTTCCTGTGATGTCAGGCCTGCGTTGACCTTTTTGACCATTTGATACCAGCTGGTGACGGCTTCCAGTGTGATGTGGGAGTATTTCCCTCAACAGAATCAGGGTTTTAGTCTGTAAAACCTGCCCCAACCTTAAGAAGATATTGCTCTCCTCCAACATGTTGTTTTGTTTTAGCATCCACTGATGATTTCAGTATATATCCTGTATATTATTTAGCTGTTGGTATTTTCCTTAGGTAAATATAACCCAGACCATCAGGGCCAAACATGAGACCCCAGTGGCGTGAATCCAGATACATCAGTGTCAATAACAGCCTGGGAACCCCACCAAGAGTCTGGCCTATAATTAGAACATCTGGTTGGTAACTTTCATTAAGCCATTCGGATTAAACATTGAAACAGGCAGTGACCCGTCATCTGAACAGGTTTATTTTAGCTGCTAAACCAACAACAGTTTAGATGGGATTATCTTGTCAAGAAAATTGACCCAGATTCAGTGATGGCCGCACCAGATTAGTCAGCCACAGGAACAAGCCGCAGGTGTGTTACGCAACAAGGTCGAGGTAGGGGAGCCTTTTGATGGAGGAACTGTCACGGGTCAAGGGTTGTTTTCATGAGAGTGTGTGAAGACGCTAACCAAAAAAAGAAAAAGGGACAAAAAGGCCATCTTTCTATTTCTTTTCAAACTGTTAACATGCGACAGCTCTGCAATTAAATAAGAGCTCATTAATGCTGCAAATTGCTACCTGGGCTATTTCTAAACACAGTGACCTCTATAATTTAGCGACAAATTATACCGCATGTTGAAACATCCTCTGTCTTGCAGTGCCACTGTGTAAATAATCGTACAGCTAAAATTATCCTTTCCTATCCTTCCCAGTTTGACGTGCAAAAGGGGAAAAAAAAAAAGACCTTTCACCCATGTCATCTTCTGCGGTAATTAACAAAGCAGGTATGTTCCAGTGCGGACTTTAACCAGCCCATCACTTGAAGAGTAATTGTGACCGCAGCAGCTCGGGGTATTGTCTCTGAACCATACAGTGCTCTCAACCGCCAGCAAGAGAGGCTCTTTGCGGAGGAAGCCTGGCTGGCTTCAGGAGAAGGCACCGCAGCTACTGTGAATGGAAATGCAAGTCCAAGGACCCTGAGTGAGACAGCTCATCTCCACAGACATTTGCAATGACAGTGAATGGAGGCTTTCAGCACCACGGACAGAGCAACAGAGAGAAAGCGAGAGAGCGTGCTAAACAAAGGTGCTGAGAGCTGGATAACTTGGACTCTGTGCATCCAGGCAACCAACAGAGATGTACAGCTTCTCCTGTTATGTGTTAAAAAGTCAACACATACTCCAATCGAGAGCAGAAAAAAACATTCTCCCACGGTCCTGACAAAACCTACACAGGCTGTGGAGCATTATATTTACCTATGCATTCTATTTCTGTTTTCTGTCATCGTACATGTGTTTGTCTCCATTGGCCTAGTAGCTAATTCACATCAATTAATGTATGCTTTTCTGTATAAATAAGTTGTTGTTTTCTTTTATATTTTCTTATTTATCTATTAATATATGTGGTCCCACGTCATTCTAAAGCTGGCTTGGTTACAGTGGTGTAAATGACTGGATGGATCTACTATTACTGCCTTGACTCAGTTGGTGCACAGATGTAAGCTTTAATCTATCTACTTATTTAATTTTTTATTCACCAGCTTGTTGTTGTATGTTTGGATGGGTACCAGAGTTTATTGTCTGGACATGACACTGATGAGAGACATGACAATGAATCAGTATAATCTATAACAGCTACAGATGCTAACATGCCCTGTAATGCAAAATATACACTTTTTTTGTTGTTGATGTTTTGGCCTTTTGGACCAATTACAGGAAGTTGAAGCAATTTCATTAACATCAAACAAAAGAAGAAGATAAATAGCTATTAGCTGTGGCCGCACACGATGGGAGGAGGGGATGAAATATTTGAAATCAAATCTTAATCTGTGAGAGGATGAGAGAGAGGACACGCCAACCAACCAATGTCAGCACAGCACATGTAGGTGAAGGCAACAGGTTCTTCACCCAGCTCAGAAAATCAGCTTAATGAAACCCAAATGAAGTGGATCAAATGTGTACAAAGACATTTCTTGGTATACATGCACATATAGTCATATAGCTACATGGAGCCATGAAGCATTTTATCATTCTAACTACTATAGGCACTGACTAAAAGAGTCTCTGAGTTACACTGATCTGAACTGTTCTGGTGAGTGAACGATGTCTCTAATATTATCCCAGTAATTTGCTTAAGTGCTTTTCACAAAATTATGGGGGGAATATCTTCAAAAACGGACCTTTGAGTTTAAGTATCAGAATCATATCAAAGTGTTCAAGTGTGATTTTAAAAAAACATTATAAACAGTGTGTTTACATTTAAAACACTGGCATAAAATATAAGCTACTGGTGGTAATAGTACAGAAATAGCCACATCCAACAAAGCCTTTACTCTCTGAACAGGAGACAATGATAGATATCAGTTCTCTAAGGCAAGCAGCCTGGCCCTGCCTGCTGCCCGAGGCTGACCTCTATTCTGCTGCTCATCACTCTACCAGAGAGAAGACAATACAGCCCCACTACAGGCTATACATTATCTATCAATGTCGATAACACATGAGGCAGCGATTGAATGAAACATTGCCATTTTTAGGTTTGATGATCAGTAAGAGGGAATGATTATAGATTGCTTGTCCTCACCAGACAGACTCACCACATCAAATCCAAACCATGGATGTCCATCCAGACTGTGCAGACACACACACACACCCACCCGCTCTGTCCTATAGTCAGGGCATTAGTCAGTCATTAAGACAGTGGGGGTTTAGGTCAGAAAACTGCCTACCCACCCGACAAGGAACTGCAGAAATCATGTTTACACAGCTGGCGCAGACACGATAAGTTTGAGATGAATAAATAATGCCTGGGATTAAGTCCCTTGCTATTTTTAGTCCCTCAAACCCTGTGATTATTCCCTGTCCTTCTCCCCACTTTTTTCACTGTTATCCTAAAGCTTAACATGACTCTAGCTGCCATGGAAACTGCACCATTGTTATAAAGGCTGCTATATAGTGGAGGAGGGGAGCCAAAGACGACGCTGGACTATCTTTATGCTGCTTTGCAATTTTTTTTTTTTTCCTGCTCATGCAGATGTCTCATTATGTTAACATCTGATTTGATGTTAAAATTATGTGGTGGATTGTTTTTGCAGGTAAGCAAAAGAAATGATAAAGGAGCTCAACAAAAAGTGTCGAGAATTCAGGAAGGTATACTAAAAATAACTGTTGCGATTCAATGGAAAAAGAAAGAAAATGCACAAGATGAGGTGAATTCAGTGCAACTGTTAAATTCTATGCAAAATGCGCCAACTGAGTAGGAAGTGTGAGGGAAAGAACAAGGCTTCACTCATCATATGCACATTAACAGGTGCACAGAAGGTTAAGCAGACACACAAAAGCTAGAAGGAAAAGTGTAGCTCTCATATCAGCAGCTGATGTTCAAAAAGGAAAAAAAGAAAAAGCTGTGTTTTTCTTTCAAGGCACTCGGGGAGAGAGAAGCAGAGAGGTGAGACTGATCTAATGAGACAGCGTGATCACAGCCTCCCTTCAGATCTCACTAACATACCAGGCAGATCTCTCGTCTGCTCTGCTGATCCGCTCCGATCTTTTTCTCACTATGGCTGCCTGCTTTCATGTTGCAGAAGCCAGCACTTGCAGACAAAAACACATCAGTGTAGGCTTGTAGATAATTTGCCTGGTTGGGGGTTGGAGAGAGAGAGATCGTGAAGGTCTGGGGAGATGAGTCTGGGCATGTAGTTCAGGCTGGAATGCTTTGAAAATTAATAGTCTCACAGAATCTGCCCGATGTGTCTTTTTAGAGGTCTTCACTTCCACATGGGAACCATTCTGTCACTTGTTTGCTAAACCAAATTGTCCAATCACAGTGTAACAACTCTGAACACAACATGGAAGGTTTTCTGTGATTGGTAGTCTAGAATGATAGCATTCTCAGTATTCCAACAGTAGGATGATGGATTTATTTCTAACCTTCTGTATAAGGGATGGATGCAGTGGGTCTGCTCTGACTTAAGATAAACATGTCTGGCTAACTACCTAATGTAGCTTCCAAAGCCAAGGAACACATCATATTCTAATCTCATTATCAGTAAGCTAACATAAATAGAATAAGGTAGGTTTGATGGGATTTCTCTTTCATCTTTTTACACACAGTCTATAGGTTAGGTTGGAATAAGCCCAACCTGCACCTTACGGTAATCAGTGCTGTTTCGTTACTACTGTTACGCTTAAGGAGTGACCAGATCGGAGGTAGTTGGTTAGCAAGTTTGTTCACACTACAGCAACTGCAGTGAAACGTATAAATATACACAATGCAGCATAAATGTGTTTATGTTTCACTATAGAAATGTTAGAATAAGTGAAATCTGTATTTAATTTCTAATGTTTGTGCAGTGTTATAATGGGGGTTAAAGGAGAAGTGCTGTTTTTACAACCTGGACCTCATTTCTGGCATAAAATATGGGTGTTTATTCACTCATATATATAGTCTGAAGGACTCCTAATGACACCAAAGTTATATGGGTGAGTAAACGATCATATTTTATACCAGGAATAAGGTCCAGGTTGTAAAAAATGGCACTTCTCCTTTAACTGGCTGAATCTGCCAGAACAATGGGCCTCCTTCACCAATATCTTCCTAAGTATTTTCTTAAATTTTTTCATAAGTCGTTCTTAAGAAAACTCTACGTCAGATTCATGAAGGCATTCTTATCACAGAAATGTTCACAGCTGTGTTCTTAAATTGATGAATGCCATCCTCGTAAGTTGAGAGAGCATGCCAGGTGATCCTAATTATCATAGGATTAGAATAGGTAAATCAGTTCCCCTAAAACGGCATGAGACTGCAGGGCTGTGTGCACAGACACTGAGCAGAGAAGGTGCGTTGAGAAGGAAAGTTAAAATGCCCAAATGAAAATGTGCAGAGGGAGCACAGGACTGCAAACATGAAAAGAACTTTAGTAGTGCTGAAGTGGAGCTACTGCTGCAGGAAGTCAACAAAAACCAGCTGTTATATTTAGTAGCGTCAGCAGTGGATGTAAAGTAACAGACTAGAGAAGAGCACATAACTAACGAAGTGAAGAAGAAATGGTTTGATCTCAATTTCTGAGGTTAAAAAAAAGTACTGGCAAAGACGAAAGTTGTAGAGCACAGGAGGAGGACAGGCTTATCGCATCAGGATCATTATCAGAGAGACCACACTCTCAGATGTGACATCATAAATATCATCATTTTATCAAATATCATATGGATGGTGTGGTGATTCCCAATAAACATAACTGATGTGAATCAAGTGTCTTTACTGTTTTTCACGAGACTATATTTTAAAAAAATATAAAAAACATCATAAATGATAAGAAAACTATTCTAATTCAACTCATATAATATTATACAACTGCAGAACAGAAGAAAAAACAATAATCAATGATTTTGCGCAAGTGTCAGTTCTCAAATGTGCGTAAGTCTGCTCTTGAGTGTGTGTAGATTTTGTACATGAAAACATTCGTGAATGCAACAATCTTCGTAAAAACTGCGAAGTTGGACTTAAGAACAAATTTGTTCTTAAGAACGATTCCTGAATGAGATCCAATGCTCTTTCTCTTATTTCAACTGATGAGGATTTTAAAATGTAGTCATTGATGAGCTCTAAACAAAGATGTCACCTGGAAACCGAGTTCTCAGCAAAATCATCTAGCTACAGCTGGAACAGCATTTTTTTTGTCTGCTACAAATGAGCACCAAGCTGAACTGTATTGTATTGAGACATTCTAAAGAAGACTGGTAAATCTGCCACGTTAACACTGGAAAGGACTGTATCAGCATATGGCAGCCAGATTAGCTGGTTAGACTGAAGGTTTAACAAACATTTTTGGTTTTCGTCTTTTATATTAATCTAAAACAACACAGAAAACCATTTAAAACATATCAATATCATTAGTGTACTTAATTGTTATAGAATTATAAAAACACTTTCAGAAACTACCCACCACACCAAAAGGAAGTAACAGACACTCACTGATATCATTCAGCTCTATTGTTTTACTGGTGCCTCAGTCCAAAGAGCACTTCCTGTTACAGTCCTTAAAAGCAAACCGCCCACTCTGTAATTAACTGCATTTGATGTGCAATAACAACAACAAGCCATTATATGAAATTAAGCCCGGCGGAGTGGTCTCAGCATTGCCAAATATGAGACAGATTGAGCGGCTTTTCATAAGGGTCAATCACAACAACAGAGTACCCGGCTATTTACAATAATTAGCACACTTGACAGGGAGCTGTAAAGAAGGGCTGGCGGGCAGCGCTGGCAGAGGCCTTGGGGACGGTCTGTAGCACTGAACATGTCAAGTAAGAACAGGCCGATTTGGGCCATGTAGGACTTTGAGAGTTCACGTTCTGACTCAGCACTGATTATTAACTAATCCTAACCACAAGAGCCCCTCCAATTTGTTTCATTACAAAGGGCAAACATGACACAAACACAATGTCCAATAAAGAGTGTCCTATTTTTGCCTGGTGGTGGCACCGCATGTGACAACAATGTCACCACTGATGTAGTTCCACCCTGGGTCAAATTAGATTCTGGAGCTAATTAGATCGGTGGCCTCGCCTACCTTTATTCATCTGGTTTGATTCCAATACTTTACAGTGGGACCTCCATAGATTCTGAATGCTGGATTACTTGTCAATAGAAGCAGCACTCAGTGTGGAAGCAGCCATGTAATGTAATGTCTTCACTGCAGGGCTTCATTAGTTCAGATGAAACAACTATGGTGATGTCATCAGGACTGTCTCAGCTTGGCCGTGGATACAGCAAATTAATAATAGAAACAAACCAGGGTGTAGAGTTTGTCTAGCAGGGCTGAAGTCATGTCAGGAAATTACACTACTGAGTTGCATTATGGTAAGTGTAGGATCCTGGATTGAGGAACTACAAGTCAAAACTCAAAGTCAGAGTATCTCCTGATGCATCAGGTTGATGAGAGTCACAAATTAGTGAGATACAAACAGCTGTTGTGAAAAAGTCCTAATTTCAAGTAAGCATGGCAGAAACAATCAAAGTGATTCTGTTGCATTAATACCAGTCATCTGTTTGGAGGGCACTTAACTGTTTTCAGTCATACTTTCTACCACAGTTCAAACGAGTGAAGAAAAGCAGTAGAAGAAGAGTTTTAGTCTCCTGTGAAAAGGTTTTATAAACTGATTAAAAAATATATATTCCTGAGGGAAAGGTCCTTTTTTTTCATTTTAGACTTTTTTAACATTAAAATCTTGAAAATATTAAAGCTTAGCCCACATAAACTTTTATTCTAGGGCTTAAAAGTGTGTATTATACCTCGGTTCAAGTACTGATACAGAATTGATTTAGACTATATTACTGATGTTTTCAAACAGCAAGGCTCTCCTCCCCAGGGGGGGAGGGAAAGTTTGAAGGAGAACTGCAAAGATACTGCATGAGGTGAATCTGAGTCAAAAATCATTCTCTCTCTCAAAGTTATAACTCAAATACGAGCACAAACATGATGCACATATTTCGATATTCCGTGTGATTTAGGCCAATTTCATTATTATTTCTCATTTCCATCATAGATAAATCAGCTTAGAAAAAAAAGAAACTCATAATGTTTTAAAGGAGCCAGCGCTGCATTTGCTGCATAGCTGGTGTTAGCATTAGCAACCAGTCTTGCCATGAGCTTCAACTACCCTTGTGTTAACAAGACAAGAGGTTCTAACACACACTCAGAGTATCAGAAAATGATGGGAAGGAGCAAACTGTCTGGAGCTGGCTGGTTAGCATGCTAACTGTGGTAGAAGCAGAACAAGAAGGTTCCTTTGCACATCTGGGGACAGCTGTTGGTGAATAAAAGTCTGATGGTGAACTCACCACATGACAGGTAAAAAAAAAAAAAAACAGCCGTCAATGCTACTGTTAGCCATGCAGCAAGTCACAAAAATTCAAATTGTATTTTTTTAACCTCCTTAAGGATAAATATAGTCCAGTGTGATTTGACAGTATATTAGGAACAATGTTATCAAAGAATACAATTTCCAAACTGACATTCATCACCAGGTTTCTGGTTCTTTAAAATTGGCGACAGACACATTTGAATCAACGCCAAAAGACATACTGAGCATTAACAGCTGTCTGTGAGGCTGCAGGTTGCAATTATTTACATCATCAACTCATCTGGCAGTCATTGGGCTGAAATATGTCACAAAATGTTAAAATGAATGATGTCAGACTTAACCTGAGAACGAACGTATGTTTTCAATGTGCTTATTTTTCTGACCAACAATCCAAATACAAACTAGTTGGATTCACAAAAACTAATAAAACCTTAAATCTTCAAGCCGAATGTTGTTTCTGCTTGTTTCCTTACAATTACAAAAACATATCTCACGAATTATAATCTCGAACTAACAGTATCAGAGGTCATATATCATGTGCACCGGGGCAGCGGTAGTAAGGCCAAGGGAATAAATCTACTTTATGAGTCACACACGTTCAATACATGTGTGACACCAGAGGACAGTGTGTGCTGCCGTCACATCAATATTTCAGCACAAAGCCCGTTGTTTTGAAGAGTGTAACCAAGGCCGTCCTCCACCCCGGGCGCTCTCCGAACTAGACCATCATGTCAACAGTGATGCGACCAGGGTGGCTGCGGCTGCACGTGACGCTCCTGCACGCTGGCGACCACCCATGGGCCTCTGGCTCTCTCTGACAACAACTCTGGCAAATGGGGCATCAGCTGAAATACACAAAAAAAAAAAGAAAAAAAAATCTGCAAAGCCAACACACACGCTGCCACCCTGCATCAACAGAAGTGTCAAGCTCTTGTGTTTGTGATTGTGATTAAAGCTGCGCTCAGCAATGAGGATAAAAGAAGAGCTGCAACTGAAGAGGATTTCGTCTCCACCAGTAGAAACCCTGGGATTTCCACTTATCTATCCCATCCAGATTTTTTTCAACGTCCAAACTCAACAGAGAGGAAGCGGCATCCTCGTCCATGACATTTCCCTTCAGCTCCTCATGGGAAATCCCAGGTTGTTTAGTTTCACAGCTGGATGTAGCAGGAATACCAGCGTGGAGAGCTGTACAAAACCCTGATCTGATGCTTCATCCACCTCAATTAGCCCCATGGGAGGCAAGAGAAGAAGGGAAGCTGTGATGTTTCCCCAAAAAATAACCCAATGCCATGTTTGGTGTCTTAAAGAGAAGAATGAGAAATCAGAACTGAAGCATGAAATTCAAACTGTCTCCGAGAACAAATGCCTCCTGCAAAGGCAACAAAACTCACTGAAATCAGATCTCATCACTCTCCTGAATTATCCACCAGTTGATGAACCATCAGGTCCAAATGATGTAAGAAAATAATGGCTTAGCCCGCAGGTATTAGGTTTATTATCACATTAGACCAACAAAAATACCTGGAAATGGAGAATATTAGCTTCAAAAATCATCTAAACAATTAAATCATCAGACATATTTATAACCAGTGTTGCAAATGAGCACTATTCTTCTTTCTTTTTTTTTTTTGATGAGTGATGACTGAATGCAACTAATGAGCGTGAGCGTGATTCACTCTGGCAAAAGTCAGTGGTGCTCACAGACCAGAATGTGGCAGAAGTGAATCAAAAAGCTGTTTGCCAACTTCCAAAAAAACATCAGAAGAAGAAGAACTGCCTTTTGTTTTTATGGCTGAACGCATGAAGTTAGAGGATCAGATATGTCAAAGTCAGTTCATATTCAAAGACGCTCAGAGGAATTCTTTACTATTAACATCTAACCAGTGAACAGACACATGAAGCTGAAGAATCTGACCAGTCTTTAGAAGTATCTGTCAGTAAATGATGATCGCCAGTTAGAGAGTCTGCTCAGGAACCTATATCTGAGAACTTCCTCCACATGAGTCAAACTCACCATATACAGTACTATGCACATAAAACATGCACTGCACTGTTTTTGTAGCAGTCATCTCTGTGACAGTTGTTTGTGTGCAGTGGTAGAAGTTTCTGGGTTTGATTCCCAGGTCTGGGCCTTTCTATGTGGAGTTTGCATGTTCTCCCTGCACCTGTGTGGGTTCTCCAGCTTCCTCCCACTGTCCAAGGACATGCACACTAGGTTGACTGGAGATTCCTGGTGATAAATGTGTGTTGTTTGTCTGCCCCTGAGACTGTCCAGGTGTACCCCGTCCTCATCCAGTTAATAGCTAAAGGTTCTACTGAAAAAGACTTAAGTATTATATCTCATCTGTAGAACAAGCTCAAAAATGACAAATATTTCACCTATTATCATCTTGTGAAGCTGCGGTGGTGAATGTGTCAGCAAACATCTGTCTGTTCACAGCAGATACATCAACATCACCATGAATTTACACTTGTGTCTCCGTCAGGCTGATGAATTCAGCGCCAGTAAAACCAAAACAATTGGACGACCCTAATGTGTGAAGTCGACAGGTGCGGGTACAGAGAGGCCTCTTCAGCGCAAAACCACCCATTGTGGCACCCATTCAAATGCAGTTCAAACAGCATTCGCCCCTCTCACAGCCTCTTCATTCGCCAAAGGGGCAGAATGGGCTCTTCACGGCCGATGTCCAGCAGGCCGCTTTGAGATGCCGTGCCTGTTTCTGGGGCAGACAGGATTCCACGTGGTAATTATGAGGGGGAAAAAGGAAGCAGCTGATTCCATTGTGTTGTCTGATGCACTGCGAAAGGTCACTGATCTGTGGAGTGAATGGATGCTTCTGGGAATTACAATAAATCCTTTGTCTCCACAGAAGAACCCTCCCATCTCACCTACTGTCCCCTTCCCATCTAATCAGTTCAAAAAGGCTG
>OMNW01006137.1:62674-122484 GCA_900303245.1 Selene dorsalis | reverse complement strand
AACCGGCTGACATTGTGAAGTGTTCTTACCTTACGGTTATAGAAGCATTTCTATGAACATATAGATAATAAATAGCTTTCTAATAGTGGAAATGAAGAAACATTTACAATATAAGCAGCTGTTTGAGGGGGTTAATGCTCGCTAGAACAATAGTGACCTGAGTTCGGAATTTGCTCCTTCTTTACAACCAGGTATTATTCACAACACAGGTGATGATATGATGATAATACCACAGGAAGGAGGGGGCTCCAGTCAATCACACTCTTGACTGTTCTTCTGGAGCTCTCTCATAAAGCTGAAGGCTATCTGGCATGGAGAAGCCTGCACTCACACTTGTGATAAAATGTGGTAGAAGACAGAATTCAAGTACATGAAAGCATATCTCATCTTTGGTGATTAGTGTATTTTGGCATATTGTGGTTACTTCTGGCTGCAAAAATAGTATTGTGCCCAGCTTTTAAACTATAAACTTTGAAGTGAATTAAACAGGAATTTCATTTGAATGAAACTGGATTAACATTGCAATGAGAGAGAAAGACTAGAACATTTAAAGATTTTTTAAAAAAGGTCAGCTTATTGAACTTTTCTGTGGGAATTTAAAACACATCAGACCCAAATTATTGTAAGTAATACAACACATGGGGCAGGCCATTGTTGAACAACTAGTTCCATCTTATATTCGGTGATTCTTGTGGTGAGGAGGATTTAGTCTGTTATATTAGCAGCAGCAGCAGCAGCATTAGCTGCTACTTGTAGTCACCATACATTGTTTATTGTTATGAAATGAAAGGATGACAACACCTTCTCAACCACTGGGTTTCGCATAACTGAAATCTCCAACAAATATTAGATGAATGTCTAAAAATACGAGTCACCATTAAACCAGTTATTTCCCTGTCTGGCACTACCAGGCGACGTCCAGCAGGAGGCGCTCCGCATACACCATTATTTCCATCGGGCCAGAGGTGGGCGGCCGACATTCCCGGAAGTTTAAACAGGTTTGATTGGGGCAGGTTTATCTCCTCCTCTCCTGTATGTTGTCTCTACTTCATGTTCACAACCTGCAGTGAAGGACACCAAATCGTGCCGTGACTGCAGGAAACACACGTAAGTTTCTGCTTCGCACTCAAACGGTGGCGTTGAGCTCGGCTCAGCCCAGCTCGGCTCGGTTTCAGATTGTCAGGACCTTCGTGAACTTTGGGTCATGTTGAGTGGGCGTTGAACGTCAGAGTATTCACGGCGTTTAAAAAACGAGGCTCGTGTGTTCGTGCCTCGGCATGAATCACATAGTTCATTCCTCTCGCCAAAAATATGTTTATTCTTTAAAAACCTGAAGCCACGTTCACATGTTCAGTCTGGGAGACGAGTCTTCCTAAAAACTAGCGCGAAAACTATGTGATAAGCTGATAAACCTGCTGCAGCCAGACCAAGGGTACATTATAGTACATTCCTGCTTTCTACGGGTGCATGCGAACACACCCCGGGAGACATACCGGTAGTTTGAAGCTGTATGGAAGCTTACTAAAGTGAAAGGCTGTACTTAACTGGGTCACTCATTAAACATTTCCAGGACCAGATTCTTCAAATATTTTCAGATTCACTTACACACGTTGTGTTCCTGATCAATATGGAGATTATCTCTTTCAAAATGTAGTATTTGTGGAAGTCATGACAAGGATCTGAGTGAAATGTGGTCAACTCTGTAAGGACTAAAGCTGAGACCCACGCAGAACACTGTGGTAACTGAGCAAGGTTTCAAACCAATACTGGGTCAGATAGATGTTTATAGAGTAGTGACCCCTGTTGTACATGTTAAGTGGACATGTGTGATGTGTTGTTTCTTTCTGGATGCTTGCTTATAAAAATATTAAAAAAAAAAAAGCAGGTAGGCATTAAAAGCCTGAACTAAGCCTGAAGGTGGCCTGATGAGGTCTCCAGTTCCTCCCTTCCTACTTTTGCATAAGTAATAATGTGACATTCACACAAAGTCAATATTGAGGTTGAAAGTCCATACTTGTATCCAAAGTGGAAAAACCTATGGACAAAATGACCTGTGCAGTAACAGCAGTAAAAACAGCATTTTCACATAACAAAAGTAGATGTTTGTGTAGATGGAGCTTGTTCCCTTTTTAAGTTGCTTGGTTTTCTCAGAGGTTTTAGAGCAGCTCCCTTCTTTATTTGGTTGCACTGTTTGTCTTTGTTGTTCTCACATCAGATATCTCTCTTGTGCCTCAGAAAAATGTTCCTGTATATCCTCGGGCTGGTGGCTCTTTGGTTCATCTATCGCTGGTACAGGGAAATCAAAAGGGTGTCCAACAAGGAAGATAAATATGTCTACATCACCGGCTGTGACTCTGGGTTCGGGAACCTCCTCGCAAGACGCCTGGACAAGCTGGGCTTCCGCGTGATCGCAGGCTGTTACACCGATAAGGGCGAGGATGAGCTGAAGAAGGCCTCGTCCGACAGACTGACAACGATGCACCTGGACGTCACCAACTCTGAAAGTGTTGCCAAAGTAACAGATATGATCAAGACTTTAGTCGGAGAGAAGGGTGAGTGGGTTAGTTTTATTTGTTATTCTCACAATTAAGAGATTTTAAAACACTTTTTGGATTTGCTTCAGGCCTGTGGGCTGTTGTGAACAACGCCGGAGTGGGTGTGCCGTCCGGCCCCACCGACTGGCTCACCATAGCCGATTATAAATCCATGCTGGCGGTCAATCTGCTCGGAGTGATAGATGTGACACTGAGCGTCCTCCCTATCATCAAGAAGGCCAGAGGCAGGGTTGTGAACGTTGCCAGTGTGTTTGGGAGGATCAGCCCGTTCGGCGGACCGTACTGCGTGTCCAAATACGGAGTGGAGTCCTTCAATGACAGTCTGCGGTGAGAGGAGACATAAACCTTTTCATGCTGGATCTGCACTGTGTGTTCCTAACTCTTACCGGTTCACTTTGGGTTGCAGTTTAGACATGGCACATTTTGGGGTAAAGGTCCTCTGTATTGAACCGGGCTTCTTCAAAACAAATCTGGCTGATACAGTGATGCTGAAGGATAACTTGCAGAAGCTGTGGGACAGACTACCTCAGGGCGTGAAGGACGACTACGGGCGAGGTTTCCTTGATGACGGTATCAGTAAATTGTGCAGAAATTATTTGGAATTAGAAACTTCACAAGACTGAAAACTTACTGCATATAAACCACTTGTGTTACATGTTTCTCTTTTAGGCTTCAAAAGTTTGGATTACAAGTTCAAGCTGTTCACGGACTCGGACCTGATGAAGGTGGTCGGCTGTATGGAGCACGCCGTCTCTGCTGTTCATCCTCGTACTCGCTACTCTCCAGGATGGGATGCAAAATTTCTCTGGCTACCTCTTTCATACCTGCCAACCTGCATTGTGGATAGGCTTTTCCTTAGAGATAGCCCCAGACCCCAAGTATCTGTGCTGTAGTGCTGTATCTGTAATTTAGGTCAAACTCTTTACACAAAGATAACTTCCATGTCTTTATACCATTAATAATGTCACATGAACATATTCTGTTATAAAAGGCGTGTTTATTCTGACCTCCCATTGGCTCCAGACATCATGGTTGCCTAATTATAACATCTCAGTTAATGGCCTGTGATCACAGACGATTGAATTTGCCTCTAGTCATCTTGAACACAGTGTCACACCTCTGTGAACTTGTAAGACTTTTGTTCTCAATGGACTTTGGCTCCACCGCAACCGTTGTAAACCTACATGTCTGATCATTAATGTTCACAGTGGATTTGAATGGAAAAAAAAAAAAAAAAAAGATACACTTATCAGACCAGGGGTCATGTAACTTGGTGTAGTTTCTTATGCAATCCCATTGGTGAAACCGTTTGCCCTGCTGTTACATCCACAATGGACTTTGACTCTGCAGACGACCCACACAAACATGAGCACAACCTCACCTGGAGCGCACAGTGTTGACTGAGAAAGGATCGCCACTGCATTCACTTATGGTATCTCATTTTCCTCAAGACGCATTTGAAGATTTCACTGAAGAATTGTTGCCATGGTATGTTTGCAGTATTATTATCATTATGCATTTTACATATTTTAAAATAGAATCAACTTTGGCTTTGATTGTCTGTGGGGATTACAGTGCCCAAATTCTGGCATTATGTAAGTTTACCTGTCACTTAATTTGATACTAACAAAACAAAAATGAACAGTGACAGGCAGGCATGGACAAAGTGAAGGATTTTTGCAGTGTGCACCTAAATGAGATCTGATGCCATCTGGTGGTCAAGTAAAACATTAACACAATAAAGGTTCAGTTCAACCAAACCGTGCTCATCTTGTTTTGGTTCTGCCTCACCTGTGAGGTCTGTATTTTTCACTGCTGAGATGCACCACAATGGAGATAAATGGAGCTTTTTTGTAATGGCGTTGAACGCAACACAAAAATGTCATTTTCTAGGATGACTTGAGTGGTTGATCTCTTCACCACTTTTGTAGTAGTGTTGCCTTGGGTTGGAAGAAGTATTTAGATCTTAACAGTAAACATTGCAATACCTCAAGGCAAGTTACTCTATAAAAAGATCCCAAAGTGATCAGGTGAAAAGACCCTTTTGTAAATTACAGTACTTTATGTTATTGGATCAATATTGTTAATATAGTCATGCAAACTGCACACGAGCGATGGGAAAGTCACATAAATGCACTGTGTATTTACCTGACATTAATCCTCAGTGTGTGTGGGAGTTTAATGTTTTCAACTGAAGAAACTCATGAGTCTCTCCACTCAGGTGTTTACTGACAATCTAATGACATCCTTAATAGAGGTAAGTAGATTTCTCCTTCTGTTGGCATTTGCAATACTCACACCTAGTTCCACCACTTTTATGTGATAAATTGCATTAAAACGTTTGCGTAAGTCAAATTTGTGATTTAAAAGTGATGTGTGTGTTTTAGGTCATCCTGTCACCCCTGGTCTTAACATCTACTTTGCTTCTGGTCGCTCTCGCTGCCATCCGCTGGCACATCAGAGACTCCTGCAAGGTTGGCGGCTACAGCCGGAAGCACGTGTTCATCACAGGCTGTGACAGTGGCTTTGGCAATCTGCTGGCCAGGCAGCTGGATGGAAAAGGTTTCCACATCATTGCCGCTTGTCTGACGGAAAACGGTGCAGCAGATCTGGCAGCAGAAGCCTCCCCCAGACTGAAGACCCTCCTGCTGAATGTTACAGACAGTGAGAGCATCAAGAGGGCGGTGGAGTTTGTGAGACGAGAGGTCGGAGAGCGAGGTGAGCCGGGCGGGCAGCAGGGGGTACGCACAGATAGGGTGCTAGTCAGAGTGAGGCACTGGAGGAGATAAGGCAACCTGGACCATCCCATCATCAACCCATCATCCTCCTACTGATAGCATGTAACAGCCAAAAACACAGTAAAGCTTCTGCAGACATAAATCTGTAATACAGATTGATTAAAAGTTTATCTTTATCATTCTAAACGTCTTAGAAGCTCTAAAATCTCACTTTATTTGCAGACTGGATTTAACCTCACTATTTCTCACTGTCTCAATTCTACGGTGGCCCAGACAGCTTCTGTTTTAACACTGAACAGTCTGTTGTCCATGTTGTTTTCTATATAGTCAACAATAGTCTGTGGCTGCAGCCTCTAATGAAAGATTTGAATGTTTTTCTCATAGATGATTAATCATTGATCTTTTAGGGTTTGGGACTCTTCCAACATAAGAACTTAAAGATTGATAATAAAGATAATCATTAGTTACAATGTAAATACCTTGCACTCAATTTACAGAGGGTGTGGGGCTCCTCTTACTGGAATAATAAAGGAGCCCATTTGGATAAAATGTACCGATTTTTTAGCTTTACCTGGATGTCTGTGAGTAATTGAGTAATTATCAACAGAAGATAGCAAACTATTCAAATGTCTTTTCTTAATTTTCAAAAAACAAACCTTTAACCAACCATTTTCATTTCATTTTTCACACACATGCAGATGAAACACTCACTTATGAACAGAGGAGAAATAAAGATGAGAAGGTGAGAGCTGCTGTCAGTGGTAATAAGTAACCACCCCGTCTCTCTTCCTCTGAAGGTCTATGGGGGCTGGTCAATAATGCCGGCAGGTCCACACCCATCGGCCCAACAGAGTGGATGCAGTTGGAGGATTTTACAAAGGTTTTGGATGTGAATCTGATCGGAGTTATTGAGGTGACGCTCCAGTTTCTGCCGCTGCTGAAGAAAGCCCAGGGCAGGGTGGTAAATGTGGCCAGTATCCTGGGCAGACTGTCTCTCACCGGCGGAGGATACTGCCTGTCCAAGTATGGAGTGGAAGCCTTTTCTGACAGCCTCAGGTACAGGAACATGGAAACCCCTTAGGTCAAGATATTGGTGTGAAAGGGTTAGCAGAACCAAAGATAACCTGCAGAGTAAATCCTACTCTACAAGGGACAACGTGGTGTTAATAAAAACTGCTGTCTTTGTCACTAAAACTAAATCATTGAGAATAAGAGGCCAGAAACCAAACTGGACAAATTACATTGTGTTTACAGGGATGGAATAAAGGACTGTTAAACTCCATCCTGATGAAAGAAAATCAAAGTCAATGTCTTCGGTCGCTGAGAGTCCATTAAAAATAATCTCAGCTTTTCATTTGGCTTCGACTTTACCCAAGAGACAGTGGTTTTACAGCACACACCATGTTATTTTCCGTAAGAATTTCCTTTTAGACTGGTTTCACAATAAATGTTAAAACTTACTTAGCAAACAAAGTACAGACACTTCTTTCTAGACACTTAATGTCTGCTTCTTCTGTCCAGGAGGGACATGCAGCACTTTGGTATCAAAGTGAGTATCATCGAGCCTGGTTTCTTCAAGACAGGAGTGACTCGTCTGGATCTGATTGAAGCTGACCTGAGGAGGCTGTGGACTCGCCTCCCTCAAGATGTCAAAGCCTCATATGGAGCCACATATTTTGACGACTGTGAGTGGAAGAATTATAGTTTATCTCATTCAGAATCAGTGTTGAGTGAATATCCTAAAAGGAATCATCTCTCCTGCTTTTCCTCCACAACAGATGTGAAAGCTCAAAGTTTCTCCATGGGAATCTTGTGCAGTGCAGATATCTCCAAGGTGACCAGGTGCATGGAGCACGCACTGACTGCTTCTTTCCCTCGTACGCGTTACGGTGCAGGCTGGGATGCCAAACTCTTTTGGATCCCTCTGTCCTACATGCCTTCATTTGTTTCAGACTTTGTTGTCAGTGTGCTTCTCCCTTCACCTAAAGACGAGAGGAACATCTAGCAGATAACTTTTGCTTCTGTAAAACAGTTTAAGGTTGTTTTTTTTACTGTAAAGACAAGAAAATATATTATAAAATGAAACATGTTGTAATGAGAAGTGTAGAAAATAAAAGCCCTGTCCAGACTCCGTTACAAAATAGCAAATTTATTCATTCATATCTCAGCAGCAGCAATTTAAACCACATGGGCAAGTTCTGGATGATCACAGGTACAGGTTTTATTTGTCCTCATTATGATACAAAATAAATCATTTATGAAAAGAATTTATTCACTGTGTGTTTTTATAAAACAACTCTACATCCTGCTTCCTCAGGTCATGTGTTGATCCTTAAAGATAATCGACTACATAAATTCATCTCCATGATACAGACATGGGCACGTTCAAGTATTGCTCCAAACTGTTTTGGCCATTTAATCCAATATCATTACTTAAAGAAATGATCATGTTGATTCAAAGTCAGGGAGCTTAGGTAGAGGTTAAGTACGGTGAGTATGCTTTGCACATGTAATTTAGCTCATGCATTTGTTTATACTGAAGCACATGTGAGTTAAAGTCCAATTACTTTTGTCTTGATTTAATTTTCCAGCCCTGAAATGAGGTATATAAACATGAAAGATGAAGTAAATACATCTTCAGTTTTGTTCAGTGGAAAAAAACGTCATTATGCAACACATTTCTCTTAACCTCCGATCATACCAGCACTGTACATTCAGAATGCAGATCACCTCTTACATGTGTTACTGTGTTTATGTCGAACTAATTATAGGATCTATTTCAAAGACATTTCCTGACAAAATCTTACTGTTCAAATTTACAAATATACAACATATTTATTAACATTTCTATCAGCAGCTTCAGTGCAAAGATATACATATTGTACATCAGAATAAAGAAAAAAAACATTACCAGAAGAATTGGCATAAGAAATGTCAGAAGGCATAGTCACAGAAGACGTCTTTCTTCATTCTATAGAAATGTATTTCTCTTTTCTAAAACAATTTGAGTTTTGTACACAGGCTGCATAAAAAAATAAATTCTGTGCAAAGTGTGTTTCTTTTTTTTTCTCTTGATTCCCATCTGTGAGAGAGGGGTTATACGTCACTGTCCTCTTTCACGAGGTTGGCCGTGTCTTTGAAACTGTCCTCGGTTGGCGAAAAGGTGCTGGGACGATCCCTCTTGTGAGGTTTGGCATGGGGGGCAAACGGAGAGGGTTCAGGGGCAGAAGAATCCCCACTGCTGCCTACAGGCTTTTCATCCTTCATCTGTGAAGTAAAGCAAAAAGTAAAGCAAAAGATTAAAAAAAAAACTAATATTTTAGAACCCATATCTTAAAAATGTCCAAACTCACCTCTGAGTATGAAGGGTTTTCAAATGTGGTGCTTGGCTTTAATTTTCGTTTGAATAAGTTCCACTTTGACTCCTGCAAACAATCACAGACGGTGAGGTGGCATCACATTTAACTGTAGGTGCTCCACAGTGTTTTAAAAGAGACGCACCTGAACAGGTTTGGTGCTGACAGAGGAGGTGTTCACAATGCCCACACTGTGATCCCCACGATACGCCGGGTTCACAAAGTTGTTCTCCAGCTGTTCGCCACTCACGTTAACAGTGACCTGATTAAAAGTATAAAAATTTAAGACACCAACTAACTGCGTTCTCTACATCCCTTTAAGCATGTGCAGCGTGTGATTTACAGGAATAATAGGTGTTATTTGGTGCCATGCAATTCATTGTGCAATGGTCTGTTTGAATGGGCATGACAGAAAAACAAAACAGATCATTCATTCATTCAGGTCTGAGTACCTGTGTGGCATGAATGACAGCTGGAGCCCCGGACACCCCAGGAGCAGCGGCATATAGCGGGTTCTCAAACGTGATTGGCTGCCTCCCAGCGTCCATAGCAAAGTTATCATCCTATGGAGATATTGATAAGAAAGTTTTAAAGTTAAGATTAAACCCAGAAAGACCATAATCATTTGTTAATGATTCTCAGTTGATGCTGAAACAAGCAGTTTCAGCAAAAAGGAAGACTAAAATAATGCTGACAGCACACTTAGTGACTTAGGAGATTATTAACAATTATAATAATAACTAATACGGATCCTTCCTGGACTCACCATCTGCATGGCCGTGTCAATGAATGACACTCCGATGTGTGTCGGTCCGAGATCAACATTATCACCCGAGCGAAACGTCACCCCATTCCCAGTCTCACCAGACTTCACCAGGCTGCTGAGGCTGGACACACACACAAAAAAAAACACTCCAAACTTTGATCTTGACACTTGAGTGTAAATTTCTGTAGAAGCAAGAATCAAAAGGCGAGAGCTTACGTACCTGGGTAGTTTGGGCATGGAGGGGATGAAGGATCCTGTTCGTTTGTAGTTGAGAAAAACTCCGACAGCCAAAGCTCCAGTGATCAGGATGATGATAACAGCCAGTAAGACAGCAACCGCTGAACACACAAACATGGAAAATACTTAGTTGTATGATCATGAGATACGTGGAACAAGGTGCCGTCCTCAAACATTCCCAATGATATTTTTGCTGACTTGTATGACACTGTTAATGACCTCTGGATGACCTGCTGCTGAAGTTAAACAGTGATCAGCTGTTGTATTACTTGGCTATTTATTGAGCAAAAACTGTGATTTTGGCTGGTCAACATCTTCATTTTGTGCTGATCCAGACTGTTTTCTACACTGTTGCCCTGAGCAGCCGCTGGTAAGATAAGCAAGAAGACTGACTTCATCACTTTTGGCCTTGATCTATGTTGGTAAAGCTAGCAGATCCTGACTGTTAGTGTGCGGCAGCTCCCACACGTTAACCAGTGCATATGTGAAGGACTCAATAAGGTTGCTGTTTAGTACCCTTTTAACTATTCCATACTGAAACATCCCGCAAGTCTTAAGCGGTAAAAACAGATTTTTGAGCTTTGAATGAGAATCAATAAATCAAAGGATAGATAATAGAAGAAGTACAGTACCTGTTCCTGCTGGAGCTCCCCTTGATTTCCCCATCTCACAGAAGCTGCCCACGTATCCATACGGACATCTGAACAAAATAACCACAACAAATATTTAATAGTGGGTCAATCTTAAAGGGAAAACAGCATCTTAAAGTGAAATAAATATAAACAAATCTATTAGAAATTATAAGGTTTGAGTGATGGACAATCACTGACTGGTGTACATGGCACCTGCAGCTACACTCACTTGCACTTGGGCAGACCACCTTCATCAGTGTAGCAGGTTCCACCATTCATGCATCTACATGCAAGGGGCATTGCAACAGGTGCCTCAATGGCTGCAGGAGCAAAAGCCAGCCATACACAGAATCAGAATCAGAAACAACAACGTCACAGTCTCACAAAACCATACAGGAGCAGCCAGGCACGGGGGGAGAATGGACTGATGAATGACGAATGTAAAAGGATGATGCAACACAACAGGTAACACAAGACCTCAGACTGTACATGCAGCCAGGCTGTTGTTTGTTTACCTGCATCACATTTGTTGGAGTCAAACTCTGCCTGAGAGGAGCCCTGTGGGCAGCTGCAGGTGTACCCACCAGGTCTGAGGAGACAGAGGTGGCTGCACACATTCTTACAGGGGTTCAGCACTGAAGAGGACAAAACACAAGGAATTACAAACACTGTTATATTTGGTTGAATGGAAGAGCATTGTGACATTCTCAACCTGTTCATCTGTTGACTGTAACTCGTGATCATGGACAAGATCCTCTTGAAAACAAGATATCAGTCTTTCCAGGTTAAATACAGGTTAGACTAAAAACAGAGATGTACTATTCAACATGTCTTGATGTTGATTACTATCATATCTTCTACTCTTTACTCTTCGTAAGCAGTAAAAGACTCTTTTGGTTCAAAGGCACTCAGTGAGTCTGCAATCACATGTATAATTATCTGTAGGTTGAATGGTATTTGTCTTCCTAAAGTAATGTACAAACATGACTGTACTCTGACCTGACAGGTTGTCACATTTTGTACATACAATAATTGGTAGCCATTTCAACCACACCTAATCCATAGGTTGCATGGTTTTTCTCTTTGTATCCACATGTTTCCAAACTTCATAAACAGAAGCCAGTTATGCTCTTCCAGTGGAACTGTGTGTTTACATTTCCATGGTTTTGGGAGCTGTCATAGTTGCAGTTTAACTATGGATATCATACAAATGGACAAAAATCTGAGGTGGATGCACAGTACAGATGTTGTAAGAAGTCGTCAGGATAGTTCTGTAACAGTGCCTCACATGGGAGGACTTACAGTATGTGCCTGACACGCAGTGCTCTGACCTGACAGGTTGTGCCGGTGCTCCTGGTAAATGCGGACTTGAGTCAGCCATGGGTTGATGGTGAGAACTTTGACTTTATTTCCTTTTCCAAACTTATTCGTCTTCCACACTTCACCTTTCTCTTTTGTTGTCCAATACACATGCCCCTCAAAGACATCCAGACTGTAGGGATGTCCAATATCTGAAACAGAAAAAACACAATATTTCTAATGCACCTCATACTCTTAGTTGTTAATCGATGTTTTAAATAAAAAGTCTTAATGTATCATTGCCCTCCCTGCACTGTCTCTCAGTGTTCTGACCTCCTGATATGACGATCTTCCTGTCTGTGCCATCAGGCTTCATCGACTCAATGATGTTTTCTTTTGAGTCACACCAGTAGATCCTATTTCCATTGACATAGTCCAGTGCTAGTCCAGTAGGCCAGCCCAGATCCTCCTCCTTCACCAGCACTTCTCTGTGTTGACCGTCCATCCACGCCGACTCTATTCTGGGTTTCCTGCCCCAGTCTGTCCAGTACATCATTCTGCCATACAGAACGAATTATAGACATTTTTCACTATGAGATAAGCATCTTTATGTTGCTCAAAGGAATTAAGTTTGTCAGTGACAGATTTTCAGTATTAGATTTCAACAGCCTCTTACCCGAGTGATGGATTTACAACAATAGCAGCAGGCTGGTCAAGGTCATTGTGGATCAACCACTTCCTGTACCGCCCATCCAGTTTGGCCACTTCAATGCGGTTGGTCCCTGAATCTGTCCAATAAATGTGCCTGAGAAAGGTGATAAGCACATAGTGAGCAGCTAAGAGAAACTTTGAGAAACCTTTACTAATAAGAAATCATAGTCCTGGTGAATTACCCGCCAACCCAGTCCACTGCAATGCCGTCGGGATTAGCGATGTATCTCAGGCTCAGATCCACCTCTTTCGCTGGGTTGTTACCGTGATCATTGAAGGTGGTCATGTAGGCACGTTTGATGGAGCCGAACTGAGAGCCCCGACCCAGAACTGTCCAGTACACAACACCTACACCACATTATGGGTATAAGGGTCATCCAAATTTGTTGTTTGTATGTGAACAGTAACCACTCAATATTAAAAGCTTTACAGCAGTGGTCTTACTTAGGCCTTGTCCTTCTGGATCCCACAGGTAGTCCAAAGCTTGGATGTGCTCTGCGTTGTCCACATAGTCTGAATACTCCTCAGACGACAGGTTGAAACGTCGGATGCGAACATTGTCCGGCAAGAGCAGCACCGGTGCATTTCCTATACAGGTATTGAAGTGTGGTGAAAGCTGTTAGTAATTTCAATTCAGGGTCTGGCTTTAATGAGAAATAAAAGAGAGCATTTGCAAAGAATTTTCTCTTTTGAACGAATGCCAGGCTCTTACCCTGGGCAGCACACTCTGTCCCATGTGGCTCACCAAACGAGTGAAAGCCCTCAGCACAGAAACACTCATAGCTGCCCTTTGTGTTCCTGCACTCCTGAGGACACGTCCCATACACTTCACACTCATTCACATCTTTACCCAAGAGGAGGAGAAATTGAAAAAAATAGAAAGGAAACATCAATTGAAGGTAGAAAACTGTTTGTGTTTAAATTGAGTACACAGCTGACTAACTCTCTTGTTTACCTTCACAGGTGTGTTTTTCTGTTGCTCTGGGCTTGTAGCCAGGCCTGCAGGAGCAGAGGAAGCCTCCCTCTGTCAGGTCTGTACAGTTGTGTTCACACATGTTGTCACTGCACATGTGCCCACTGCCATGGTCTGACAGCAGCAGATTAAAAAACACATCATGAAAGTTAAACTTAATGTAGGCAACTGTATTATGTGCTGTTATTACTCTATCCTCTAGTTTGCTGAGTTGAAGTTGGCCAGGACGGCCAAAATAGCATTGCATGAGACTCACTAAATATACACATTACTATTAATGACTACGGGATGCTGATATATTACATTTAAATCATTGGTTGTTTGGGGATATGAATATACTAAAAAAGACATTCGTATTCTTTTACTAATAAACACTTTTCTACTTACGGCAGCCGAGCTCATCTGACTGGTCTCCACAGTCATCATAATCATCACAGGCATACTCTAGAGGGATGCACTGTCCATTACTGCATTTGTACTCATTATCTGTACAGGGGCCATGTGTGGGGCTTTGGCCTAGAGAAAGAGAGAAAGAGAGAGAGAGAGAGAGAGAGAGAGAGAGAAATACATCAACTCAAGAGAAGCTGTCGATGCATTTGATTATGCTCAGAAAAAGATGAAATAGCTGCAGTATAAGGAGATAAGTGTTAGGGACACAGGGACTCCACACTCACAGTTTTCCTGTCTCTCATCAGAGCCGTCACCACAGTCATCAACAGAGTTACACAGCTCATGGCTGTAGATGCAACGGTTGTTTTCACAGCGGAAACGGAACGGGGTCTCGCACTGGATGTCCACTGTGGATGAACAGAAACAGTCAGTGGGAAAGACATATATACTCTCATATGTGATTCTGGGTTTTAGAGCTCAACAAAACGCAACAAGTGCTGGAGTTGTGAGTGTTTATGTTACTCACAGCAGAGGTGAAGCTCCTCGTCTGAATTGTCTCCACAGTCATTGTCTCCATCACATTTCCACTGAGGCTGAACACATACATGGTTTTTGCACTCAAACAGGAAGGGGGGGCAGTATGTGCCGTTGGGAAAGCGGGTCGCTGAAAATCAGAGTCATTCTGTCAAACTAAATCTGTAATTCACATACAATAAACACAACCATAATGAGACTGTCGCTGCATTAGGTAAAGCATTAAATAAGTGCCACTCACGGCATGACATCTCATCGGTATAGTCCAGGCAGTCTGCATTGCCATCACATTTGAAACGTTCAGCGATACAGTGTCCACTACCACACTGGAAGTAGCCAGGATGACAAGTCCGCAACTCTGCAATACAGCCAAATAATCATCATTTGGGATTACAATAAAGATACTTTTAGTTGAACAAAAGACAGTTAGATAACCTCAGATTACCTTTTAAGTATATTTTATGGTCTTTTAATACTTTTAATTGATAGAATAGTTGAGAGAGACAGGAAATGGATAGGCAGAGAGAGGGAGAATGACATGCAGCAAAGGGCCACCAGATTCGGGATTCAAACCAGGGCCAGCTGCAGCGAGGACTGTAGCACCCCAGATCACCTTTTATCCCCAGAATCTAGTCTTTACTCCTACATGGATAATATTGTTATTTCATGTGTGTTGCCTAGAACAACATTTAGGTGATCGACACTCTGCCAGCACCATTTGGAACAAATCCTTCAGCTGCACCAGATGAATAAACTCTTTGAGTAAATACCTACTGCTGGTCCTGTCTGTCTGCACTAGCCTTCAAAACTCGAAGTTTTATTGCTTCTTTGTTTAGTGCCGCCCTCTGTTACTGACAAACAGCCAGAGCCTGAGCCAAAACAAAGAACCTCCACTTACCACAGTCCCTTTCATCGGAGTTGTCCTCACAGTCGTTGTCATGGTCACAGACCCAACGGTCGGGAATGCAGCGCAGATTATCACAACGAAACTCACTCTCTGTGCATGCGCGTGGAGCTGAGAGAAAACATCAAAACAAGGAATTTCAGTGTAAAATCAGAGAAATGTAGAACTGAATTGTGTAGATGTTTTATCGGAAACACATTAGTCAGTGAAGTCTCTCTTCTTCTTTCTCAGACTTGCAAAAATATATTAGTATTATTTTTTTCAATATTATGACATAAAAAACACATGTGCAGCCAAGTTCACATCACCACAGCAACAACAGCAGCAACACCACCATGATTTAACCTTAGTCACCATTTCTCCTTTGAGAAGCTACAATATCCTTATTAACTGGCATGTTTTCAGACATGTTTAAATTCTTCAGGGCAAGAGGTGACAGACTCCCTTACTCCCTCTTTCTGACACTCTGAGGACAGCCTGTTTGTCCAGCAGCTGATAAGGCTACCTCTCTCAGCACTCCACTGTCGGTAGAAGTGTCGAGCCTCTTACAAAACCTTCCTGCTGTCTGTTAAAATCGTAGCATGACTAGTCTTTGTGATCCAAACCTTTTCGTTTGGGCAGCTTACACAAAACTGAGCAGATATCCCTTAATAAGCCCTCTTAAAAGACTCTTAGGTCACATCAAAACAACTGTCAGTGCTCACACTGAACCCTCAAACGCTACAGAGTGACTTCTTCTGTGATAACAGCACTCACTGCAGCTGCGTTCATCCGAGTTGTCCCCACAGTCATCGTCCCCGTCACACCTCCATCTAAGTGGGACGCAGCGGTGGTTGTCACAGCGGAAGTCTCCATCAGGATCACAGGTCAGTTCATCTGAGACAGAACCAAGCATTAAACCAACCAACCTTCATGTCAAACACATTGGGCACGTGGCCTTTGCATCCTTTTCTTCAGGAAGAAGAAAGGTTTGTAACAAGAAATGAACCATACTTCTACTCTAGCACTGCAAAATTCGTATGAGGCAAGACTCGAGAGGATGGGACCGTTTTTAACAAATCCAGTTAAGCCTGATCCCAAGAGAAAATATTTGGGAAAAAAGTTTAGGAGTATAATCTACTGTATACAAACTACTAAAGAAATTTCTAGTTTCACGAACCTCTGCTATTTAGACAGATAAATTGACATAATATACTACCAATTTTTTGCGCTCAGTATTTTATTTTTTTAGGATCTTGTTGAAATTTTCATATAAGATACAATGTTCAGTTGAAAGTGCAGTGTTTTATAGGTATCTCTAATATTTCAGTGCTTATAAATGGCATGAACAAAAGAACACAACACAATTCAATAGCACTGCAAACTACAACCTCTCATCATACATCACAGTTTTTACAATAAATGTACATAACACAGGAAGGATTTGTAGCAGGACAACGTAGAGCATATTTAAAAAGTTCATATACATTAGCTTGTTCTTACTAAGATATAATATAATAACCTTTAAATGTCCAATTTAAGAACAAACACCCAACTGTTTTCTACAACCTCTTGTCTGAGATGAGGAAAGACGCGATGTTCTCAAAGATAAATGTATGAGTACGATCAACAGCTGCACAACATTAGAGATTTAGGTCTTTTAAGTAATAATGAAAATGTCAGTTTGATATGAAAGGCATCTTGTTTTTTAATTAAACTGCAATAGTTGCTAAGGAGGGAGAGGAGCATGCCTAAGACAGATGAGTGACCTCTCTTCAGTATGTGTCTGTGGAGGATAAGACTACGGGAGATGAGAGGCACAGAGGGGAGAGGAGTGGAGGAGAGCTGGTCTGAGCCATCTCTACCACACAGTGCTGGGGGTCATAGATAGCGCAGCGTTAGCTAGTCCTGCCCTCCTAGCCCTCCACCTGGCTCATCTGCTACATTCTTACAAGAAGATTAGCACGGATCTCCCCTCCAGCGCGGGCATGGCACTAATGGAGTGAGAGCCTCTGATAAGACACGGGAGGGCCGCGGTGAGTGTGTTTGGATTGTAGCAAATTACAAAGAAGCTTGTATGAACCCTGCACCCCACGCAAGGACAGAGCAGCTACACACACACACACACACCTACCCACATATATGTAGACCCATACCGGTGGACAGCTCATATATCTGTGGTGCTCTCAGAGAGTGGCAAATCGTGGGGGAGGGTGAGTGGTGAGACCCTCTCCATCAGCACCTCCCACTACCTCACTATGTAATGTTCCACAGGAGGCTGAGGAGGAGGCTAATTACCCTTCCCTCACTTTTTGAATACATTACATACTCACGTTTCCAGGCTGTAATTTTTTTTTAATCTCCTCCAGAATCATCTATCCATCAGTAAAGACCAAACATGACTAAACTGACCAGTTAAGTTCAACATAAGGTCTGATAGTGTGATAATAATAAACAGTCTTCAAATTACAGGACCTCATTTGGATGTTTGTCAGAGACTCACCGCAGCCCTGCTCGTCGCTGTTGTCTCTGCAGTCATTGTGGCCATTGCAAACGGACCACAGGGGCACACAGCGGTAGTTGGTCTTGCAGTCAAACTCTGTGTGGTTGTCACATCGATACGCTGGCCCCACTGTGGAGAAAACACCGTTATCAAGGACAAGCTACAAGGACAGAGGATTGAGCAGTTTCTGAAATATCAAAATACACGGAGAGTTACACTTGATCTTGCTGCTGAGGGGCACCTTTGTCAAGAGATTAAGATTCGACTCTAATTTGATTATAATGCACGTTAGGAAAATAGGACATCATCATATCACAAGGAAATATTAGTCCTTGTACGATTAAAGTAGAGTTAACTGTATATTTCTTACTGCACTCCTCTAACGGTTCATCAGAGTTGTCACCACAGTCATCATCCACATCACATTTCCAGCTCTGAGGGATACAGCGTCCGTTGCGACACTTGAACTGTCCAGGGCGACAGGTCCTGGTGGAGCAGTGGGCGGGGTCTTCATCAGACTGATCACCACAGTCATCCTCACCATCACACTGCCATGACTCTGGAATACAACGCTTATTTGCACATTGCCACTGGTGGCTTTCGCACTCATGCGTAGCTAGAGGGAAAACAGATTAGAAAGCCATTAGAAACAAAGAAAGGTGAAAAAGACACAATTTCTAGTAAAAGCAAGCCCAAAAGATCAAATAATATTTTAATGAATAACTATTAAAATGAGACAACCTACCACACAACACGGGGTCTTCGTCTGAGCCGTCATGACAGTCCTGGTTGCTGTTGCAAAGGAAGTGTGGACTAGTGCAGTTTCCATCGTTGCACTGAAACTGTCCGAGTCTGCAATGTCGGGTCGGACAGGTAGAGGGTTCATCTGAGCCATCTCTGCAGTCCCTCTGACCATCACATTTCCACCAGATAGGAATACAACTGTTGAGGTAGGGTTAAAAATGAGAGATTTGGATTGGTAGAAATGTGTGCTGACCTGTCCAGAGCAGCAAATCATTGCTTCATGAATTTTTAAACACACTTGCCAAGAAGATCTTGAGCCTCTACTGACCCCATTACTGCATTGTGTATGCACAATACACACATCACCAAAAAACAGCAGGTGGCGCTGTTCTTTCAGTGCAAAGACAATGTACAGTATCTACTGTATATTTCAGTGTTTTGAAATAACAAAAAGTTAACAGCCCATGTCAATGCTACTATCAGAATATTTTTACTTTCACTAGTAAATGAAAATAAAAAACAAAATGCATAACATAACACAGTGTTGAAAGTAGCAATGTTTTTTGCGACTGAAAAGCTATTTATGGGAAATGTCTTCCTAATTTTGAAAGACAATATTAACAAAAACACTACAGCTAACAATCTCCACAATAACAGTCTCATTTCTTTGCTGTAGATACAAAGAACAATAATACACATATTTTTAAAATGATACACATCACACACATACACACACATCACATAATGAAGAATAAGTGACAGACCGTTCATTGTTAGCACATCTGTACTGGGTGCTGGTGCACATGGGAAGGCATCGGGTCACGCCTCCTATCTGGACAGTCAGGAAATGATCAGGGCACTCACAGGTGTGTGCTCGCCCCCCATGACGGATCAGGCACAGGTGAGAGCAGCCTCCATTGTTCACCACACAGGGATTGTTTACTGTCAAAGGGACACAGACAGTCAGACAATCTCAGTACAGCACAGCTGGGCAAATACAGGCCAGGCACTGTTCAGCTGCTAGTAAATACTTGAGATTAAAATCAACTTTGCTCGGACAAGCTGAGATGAAAAAAACTATTTGCTAGCAAAAGTCAGATTCCATGAGATGGGAGACCATGAGATCCTGAGATATTTGACTCACCAATAGGCTGTCTATAAGGATGGCAGACATGGATGTCAAATGGCCTGTGTGTGGTGTTAACCAGGGCCTGACGACCTGAGCCGTCGTATTTGTTGCCTTTCTCCACCGTGCGTGTGTTCCAGTCAGTCCAGTATACAGTGTCCTCAAACACAGTCAGGGCAAATGGGTGTGGCAAATTTCCATCATACACCGTGTGTCTGTGTTGACCATCCAGGTCTGAGAACCTGAAAAAAAAAAAAAATCAAAACCTTACAATGGCCACTGTACTATAGGCTGAAAAAGTGTGGTCGCCTCTCAACTAATGTACTTACTCAATGTAATTGAGATGTGCATCAGACCAGTAGAGCATGTCGTTAGTGTAGTCAATGGTGAGCCCGTTGGGCCACTCTATCTTGGTGGTAATGATGGCTGCTTTGTTATTTCCATCCATTCCAACACGGCCTATAAAGGCTTTGTCTCCCCAGTCTGTCCAGTATACATATCTACCCAGAACCCGAAAAAATCACATTAGATCACACGGTATCTACATATACGTGGAGACAGTATCTTTCCTCATGTTATATGTTATATATTATCATAAAACAGTAATAATTTATAATCATTAGACTTCAGTAGGTATTTTCATTTCATAAATTGTTGGCGTAGTCAGCTTAATAAAAAAAAATGTGACAAACACATCAAACAATGATTCATCCAACAATAAATTAATAATAGCTGACTATAAACTTCCTTCTCCAAGAAAATGCCTCAAGAAATCACCTAGAAAGTTACTACATCTGAACTACAACAACAGTATTTGAATCTTCTTTACAGAACTTTAGGTCTATTCTTCCTATAATTAGAACCAATTCACATCTCTCACAGCTCTTTTCTTGGTAATTATTGACAGAACATAAAATTAAGTGTGTCCATAAACATCAACAATGTCAAACTTGACAATATAAGGTCAAACATGAAGAATAATTCTGACTAAGAGACTCCTTACTGTTTCAATGATTTACTGCTCTAAATGCCTTCCATTTCAACATATACTGACACTAACACTGACATAATGAGATAAATAGAGATTATAAGCAATAACACCAGCCTTGCCAATATGTCAGTCTACTCTAGTACCAGATTTGATTAATATACTCACCCATATTTGGGATGCAACACAATGGCTCTGGGGTTTTCAAAGCAGTAAGTATTATTGGCATCCACACAGTGTTCAGCAAGTTTCCTCACAAACCGACCATCCAGTTCAGATACTTTGAGACAATCCAAGAAGCTGTCCACCCAGTAAAGCTTCCTTGCTATCCAGTCAACTGCAAGGCCCTCCCCATGTAAAACTCCATTGACCACCACCTCTCTATTACTGCCGTTGAAAGACATCCTCTCTATCACTCGGCGGCTCACATCAATCCAATAGAGGCGTTTGTCAACACGATCAAAGTCCAT
The DNA here is from genome assembly GCA_900303245.1 of Selene dorsalis. NCBI lineage: Eukaryota > Metazoa > Chordata > Actinopteri > Carangiformes > Carangidae > Selene > Selene dorsalis. The sequence continues at coordinate 101,579 of OMNW01006137.1, read as the reverse complement.
GGCCACCACACTGGTCAGGCCCTGCAGGATCAGAGAGTAGGCCTGCCCATCCGTTGACAGGTTCCTCAGGTAATAGCGGTTGCTGAAGATGAGGTAGGGCGAGATGTTGCTGTTCTGACGGCAGCTGCGGCCGTCTGGCTCTCGCAGGAATCCTGGCGCACACTTACACATGTACGAGCCGACAGTGTTCTCACAGACTTGGCTGCAAACACTCGGGGTCTCTGTACACTCATTGATGTCATCACACGTCTTGCTGTCAGACATGAGGCGGTAGCCGGGACGACAGGTGCAGATGAAGCTGGTGGGTGTGTCGGTGCAGTTGTGATCACAGTGATGGATGGACGGGTCTGTACACTCGTTGATACCTACGGTCACAGATGGAGAAGAGCAACAATGATTGTTAATGTCATCGGCAACAACAACACTTTGTCAGGCTAATTGATTCATTAAGAAGATTCTGTGATATTATTTGTGTTCAGATTTCTGGCACAGTGCCACACTGTGCCAGAAATCACATTTTAACTATTAATATCATCATAGCTTTTAGTTTGATTCTGATCTGTGCAGTAAAAATGCTCCATCTACAAAGTACATAATATCTCCCCGTCACTTCTTTGACATTTCCTCTAGAGGGAGCATGTACCAGCTGAGTAAAACCTAACTGCAGACACACACCACCCACTAAAAGGGTCTAAGTTTACTTTTTCACAGCATAGCTTCTCTTCACACTCACCGCATCCTTTCTCATCACTGTTGTCAGAGCAGTCGTCGTTCCTGTCGCACACCTGGACCAGGGAGATACAGTGTCCATTGTCACATCTGAACTCCCCTGGGGGGCAGGTCGGTGCTGGTGTGTGGCACATGTGCTCCAGCTCATCAGACTCATCACCGCAGTCATTGTCCCCATCACAGACAAAGTCGTGCGACACGCAGCGGCCGTTCTGGCAGGAGAACTGGTGTTGCTGGCAGGCCTGGTAGGTGCAGCCCTGCTCATCACTGCTGTCCCCACAGTCATTACGTCGATCACACCTGATTTTAGAAGACAGGTCACAAAATATGAACCTAATATCAGAGACACTGATGGCAGATGTTATTCATGCCACCATATAAAAACCTTTCACAAACCTGTAGGAACTCCGTATGCAGAGGCCGTTGCTACAGGTGAACTCATTGACGCCACAGGATCTGCGTGTGCAGTTTTGATGCTCGTCCAATGCATCTGCACAGTCTGCGTCTCCATCGCACACCCAGTCGCGTGGGATACATTTCCTCTGAGGGGGCTGGTTGTTCGCACAGGTGAACTCTGTACTTGAGCATGTGCGATTGGCTGAAAAAAAAAACCCAACAACAACAACAAACAAAATCAATCAAAAATCAGGCAGGGGGGGATTTATAAGAAGTTAAATAATGATAATGATGGCCAAATGTCAACCGGCATTTTTGGCAAGCCAAACATTCCAAACTGTATTTCAAAACACGCAGCCATGACCTCAAATTCTTTATCCATCTAGTCTGATTGATTCACATTGTTTGAAGTGAGTCTCCTACAGGGGCTCAGGCTGTACTGAAAACCTTAGCTTCAGGCATCTTACTGTTAAAGCACACATTGGTGAGACATAAGAGTCTTGATCCTCCCTGAGCCAGGAAGCCAGAGAAAGGAGACATGCACAAAGTAACGAGTGAGGCAGGAGAAATCAGGAATGTCAGCTCCTTGGACTGGAGACCTTCTACAGGAGACTAAGATGCTGGGAAGTGACTGGCAATGTCTCCCCCATAACACTCCCCCAGTGGTGTGTATCCTAATCCATTAGAGTCCTGAATAATGGCAGGATGAAGGAATCGGGAGGGGGGCAAAGTGGTAGGAAACAAGAGGATGGCCTATGAGAGGAGGAGATGAAGTACTGGGAAGATGCACATCAGGATGGAAAAAGACAGAGAAAATGAGGGAAAAGTGCAAAAAACAGAAGTGGTGATGAAGGGACGCATACCACAATTGTGCCTCTGGTCTTCGTCACTCATGTCACCACAGTCATTGTCACCATCACAGATCCAGGATGAGGCAATACACCTGCCATCATCACAACGGAACTGGTCTGTGTTGCAGGTTCTGAGCAGTGTGGCTGCAGAGACAAATCATATAACATCAGACAATACTGCTGTATTGTCAACAGTCTGATGTTAACAACAAACAAACAAATAAATGTTGTTGACTTAGATCCAATATTAATGTTAACCCTTTCTCAAAAACCTTACCCTTTTGTAATTTCCACTTATCTCAAGTACTTCCCCCCACTGCTTTTCAACTGATAAAGAAGGCACAATACAAAACTGGCAAAGCTTTCAAAATAGTCATGGCAGCCCCACATTCCCATGCATGGTGAGCTATCTAAACAAAAGCCAAAGTGAGGCTCTGTAACCCCTGGTGGACAAAGGGAGGGGGAGGTGCTGTTTGTCAGAGGACACTGATGGGCGTCACCACAGAGGAATGCAACACACAATAGGAGGCCTGACTGACCACATCGTCAACAAAGAAATACACCAGTGACTCGCACTCCTCGCCGCATCACTCACAGCACTCACACCCAGCACACAGATGCAGATTGGCCGACAGGCACAAACACACAATAACCGAGCAGCTGATAATGGGATGGGGGGCAGGCACACAAAGCCAACAGGCCCGTTTTGGGGGTGAGAGAATTGTGCGACACTCACTGCAGGAGAGGGGCTCATCAGAGCCGTCGGCACAGTCAGCGCCTCCATCACAGTACCAGTGGGAGGGGATGCAGCGTCCACTGGAGCAACGGAACTCACTCTGGGAACATGTGGACGCAGCTATGCAGAGGATGCAAAAAGGCATGGGGTCACTTGGAGGACTTGGGGACAAGGCAAACACAGATCTTTTCCTGACTCTTTTATATCCTCTTTCTCATATTCACACATTTACATTTATTCATCTGGTTAGACATTTTAGCGACTTACAAGTGAAGCACAACAGTGAGGTTCAGTTATTTCTAGTAAGTTGCGCTCAGTTAAATTTGTAAATCTGTTTTACTTTGATCGAGCTGACTGAAACATACTGCAATATATAATATTCAAAATTACTTCGGATAACAGACTACTGGGGGTTAAATCCACATGTAGCAATGTGTGTCAGTGTCTTTTTAACTAAATGCATCCTGTTCTGATGAATGTGAGGGGCAGTATGATGTAGTGCTATTTCCTTGAACATACAAGGACCATGTCCAAAATCCCTCTGCATTATCGATCTATTGATTTAACTCCCAGTGAAAGGTATTTAGTGTTTATTATGTATGGGAATACAGAAAGAGCGAACAATGGAGTGACACTGATGTATCATAGCAGGAAAAACACAGGTGTTACTCATAACATTAACGATGGCTTTGTTCTGTGTGAGCCATTCACAAAAGCAGGATCCTGGCACATGACAACTGCATGCAACGATGATTAGAGTTATTACTAACACCTGTGCAATTTCTGGTATGATGTCTTCGAACGAACTAAATTAGTGTAAGAGAAACAGAAAAAACATCATGTTCTCACCACAATGTGTAGGGCTCTCGTCACTCATATCCCCACAGTCGTTGTCTCCATCACACAGGTACGAGCGTGGGATACAGATGTTGGTGGACTGGCATTTTGTGTGTTCTGGTTGGCACGTTCTCTCCGCTGAGATAATTAAAATTAGAGCATATTTATGGCTTGAAAGAATTTTTCCGCTGAAGATTTACCTCTGTTTAATTTACGACAAACTTACGGCAGTTTTGTTCATCAGAGGTGCCGTTGTCGTAGCAGTTGTTGATGCCATTGCAAACGTAGTCCTTTGCGATGCAGCGCCCGTTGTTGCAGGTGAACTCTGCGTTCGGGTCACACGGCCTGAAGAGACAGCCCTCCTCGTCACTGTTATCTCCACAGTCATCATAGTGGTCGCAGCGATAGTGGTAGGGCACACATCGTCCGTTGCCACAGGTGAACACTGTGGGCTCACAGGTGTGGAAGGCTGCCAATCAGAATCAAGAACAGGTCAGGACAGAGAAAGCCACAAAAGAGCACAGTGAGGGGAGGGTGGGATGATGCATAGATGCAGCAGACACTCATTTTACCTGACAATGCAATAAAGGATGATAGCACCTGTGGGACTGCATGCAAAGATACAAGCACATTGATTCATGTGTTAGTGCTGATTTGTGTTGTTACTTAGGGAGAGAGAGCATGTTAATGGAAATTTAATTGCAAACATACACACCAACAAAGTTGAAGTCAGGTTTAGATCCTAAGAGAGAAATGTTTAAAACAAAAAAGCCTAGTTAGTGTTAGTGAAGGTACAAGATGTAGACTTAGGTTTAATAGAAAAGAGAGGAGAGTTCTGATTCAGATTACATATTCTATGGCAACTACTTTTAGTATCAATCAATAGAGAATTTTGGATTAATCATTTGAAAATAAAATGTGAAAACTCAAGTGAGCACCACAGCAAAGAGAAGCTCCCTACCACAGACTCTCTCCAACTCATCGCTGCCATCTCCACAGTCGTTGTCATTGTCACATTTCCACTGAGCACGAATACAACGGCCATTCATGCAGGTAAACTGGCCTGTCTGACAGCGAGTCCCATTATCAGGGATACAGTGCTTGTTGTCCGCAAGGTACCAGCGACCCTCAGACGGACACTGGCACTCAGCTCCATTGGGTCCTGACGAGATTTAAAAAAAATAAAAAAGCATAGAGCAATTTATACAATTATGTGGATTTTTTAATTATTGAACAAAAACAATATTATGTTGATTTGACAATGACAAACTGTGTGTACCTGGTGTACAGATGTGGCTGCAGCCTCCATTAAACTGCTGGCAGGGACTGTCACATTGCTGCTGCTTCCTGCTGGCCAGAACATGGATGTCCATTGGCCGAGATGGAAGGTTCTGGATCATGACCCTCATATCAGATCCATCATGCTTGTTGGCACGATAGATGCTCCGTGTGTTCCAGTCAGTCCAATAGATGAACTGTCCAAACATGGTCATAGCAAAGGGGTATATGGCTGTGCTGACTATAACTTCTCGATTGGCCCCAGTGAGGGAGGATCGCTCAATCTTCTGCCTGATTGTAGAGCAAAATAATTAAACAGTAGTCAGTTTAAGAATATGAAGAAAATATAATAAACACAACTGAGCGCATGTTTCAGGAGTGGAATTTTTCTCATCTTACAAGCTGGCATCCGCCCAATACAGCCTCTCTTCCTCATAGTCCAGGGTGAGTCCATTGGGCCACACAAGGCTGCTGTTCACAACCTCGGTTCGGAAATTTCCACCTAAAGTGGCGCGCTCGATCTTTGCATGGGTTCCCCAGTCGGTCCAGTACATGTACCTGTAGAACAAGGAAGCATTTCTTGCTTTTTAAGTTTCCTCTGTAAACTATTTTACACCTTTATTCAAATGGACTGGACAGGAGGTGACAGGAAACCAATGGGTAAGGGTTAGGGTTAGAAAGAGAGAAAGAGAGACTGACATTTAACAAAGGTTTAGTGATGCCCCTCATTTGTAAGAGGTTTTGGATAAAAGCATCTGTCATGTGAGTAAATGTAATTGTAAAGGTCTCCGGCTGGTGGGTGCCCTAAACCACCCAAGAGGTATTTATTTTGAAATCCCAGTTTAATCTAATGATCAAAGAGATTGTGCGCTGTGTTAGTCTTACCCCCTGCAGGGATCCAACATTATGGCTCTTGGTCTAGACACATGGGCAATGATAGTCCTCTGAGAGCCGTCCACAGACATGGAGCTGATGCTCTGGTTAACATAGTCACTGTAGTAAATTCTCCTGTTTATCCAGTCATAAGCCACGCCATCAGGAGCCCCGAGATCTAGAAAAATACAGAAAGCACAAAACATTAGTAATATCACTGATCCTACAACCATGCAACTAAAAATGTAAGTTCACCTCCTACCTGAAGCCACCACTACAGGTGCTGAGGTGGGAGAGGACAGGCTGATGTAGCTGATCTTGCTTGCTCCTGCACCTGAGCTCTGCGTGAAATAGATCCTCCTATCTGCGAGGTCAAAATCCAGCGCCACAGAAGTACGTGGCACATTGACCACAGGGAAAGGCAATGCGTGGTCGTCAGGGTCGAGGCGCAGGCTGCGCACGGTGCTTTCAGTTGTGTAGATGAGATAATCGTCCCTTGACACGACACAGCTTTCATTATCTGCTGCAAGATTCCCAAAAGCGCAGCTGCACTTCTTGTTCTGGCTGCTTGCGCCAGAACCTGGAAGAGCGAAGCAGAAATGGGCACAGCCTCCATTGGCCTCCATGCAGGGGTTGTAGTTGAGCTCCTGAGCAGTGATGGGTTGGGTGTGCTGGTCAAAGATGGTGACATCTCTCAGCATGTTGACATTGTCTCTAATGACAACAGGCTGCTCTGTGCTACCAGGCTCTTTGCTTGCTTGAAAGACCTTTTTGAGGTTTCTGTCCACCCAAATGATGCTACTCTCGAACACTGTGATTCCATAAGGAGTTGGGTAGCGGCTGCCATACCTGACTATCTCTGTCTCCCCTCCTTGAGGGTTCACTCGAGCAATCATATCCAGGGAGTCATCCACCCAGTAGACATAGCCAGTTTGCCAATCCAGAGCGAGACCTCGTGGAGTGATGATGCCAGATGATACTAAAACGGTGCGATTGGTTCCATCTAAAAGCGCCCGCTCAATTTTTGGGTTCTGACCATAATCGGCCCAGAACAAGTACCTGTTTCTGGGGTCTACAACAATGTGACGTGGCATGTCCACTTGAGTCTTCAGGAGCACCCTGCGGAAAGTGGTGTTCAGGCGGAGCACCTCCACGTATGTTTCAGTCAGGAAAGCATTGGTGAAATACAAGTTCCCTGAGGACAGAACCCAGGAAGCATAGTGTAAGTGGCATCACATATTTGTACATCATCAAGAGCATGAGACTGTCAATCACAAACTGTAAACTATGATAGGTCAAAATCGAAGTAGAAGTCTTACTACCTGATCATATGATGGTGATATCAATACATGATAAAGATCTTCTGTGATACCTTCAGTTATGGTGATGCAGTTACACATGAGAAAGAAGCATACAGATGTTCCTCCCTGCAGATGTGTCTTTTTTTTTACTCAACTAGCTATTTCTTCTCTCCTATCACCAAACTTATGTGAAAATTCAAGATGTAGCACAGAGGGCACCACATGAACAGATACCAAAGATCCAAAAATAGTAATAATAGTAATTTTTTTGCTATTGTTTGTTGACTTAATTGCAACAAATACTGAGCCGTGAGCTGACACACCAGCATACCTGCAGCCCAGTCCACAGCAATGCCTCGTATGCCATTGCGTCCTATTCCAGATGTCACAATGCTACGTAATCCTGAGCCATCTGGCTTAATGCGTCTGACCCCGTTCTGAGTCGCCACAGTGCTGCTGAAGTCACACCAGTAGATAAAGCCAGAGGCCATGTGTACATCAATGTGTAAAGCATTACGTCCTGAAAGAGGATAACAGGATAAGAGGTCATGAACTGTTGATTTTTTCAGTTACTTAGTAAGTCAGTTATTCTGTTCATGATTGCACTGTAAAACAGAGTTAATCACCATTTTAGAACCGCTGTAACTTCATTATATGTAACATTGTAATTAATACAGTATAATATAATCACTGACCTCTCCCAGCCACAGGCACCATGGCCTCAGAGTGGTCTGACCCTTCTAGACTGAAGCCCTTAATTGCAGACAAGGTAGAGATGACAACATAGGACTGGTAGGGAACACATGTCCTGTTGTCAGCATTGAGTTTAAAACCTGTGGCACATGCACAAGTAAAGAGAGCCTGCGGCCGGGGCAGGCACAGCTGCTCACATACTCCAACATTGTTGGTGCAGCCGTTGGAGGTACCTGCAGAGGCTGAAGTTGGGGGAAACACAGTGAGACAAACAAACCAAAGAACAGTGAATGAGAACTGCTTTGATGATGTTTCCTTGCGTTACTCACTCTCTCTGTAATGCACTTTCAGAACTCTGAGACCAGAAACGTTGTCTCGCAGCACAACCTTGTTGGCACCTGTGGACTTGTCCACGCGCTCTATGACCTCAAAGTCGCGGTCGGTGAAGTAGAGGTAGTTTTGATGGACAGCCACACCCCAGGGGTGAGACAGGCCTGTCACTATGGTGATACGGTTAGTCCCATCCGGATCACCACGCTCAATCTGTCCAGGCAGGAAGTAAAACTCATTACCTACATCAACATCAAGGTAAATATCAATTTATACTTGTGAAAACTTTAGAGGATGAAGACCCACCATGCCAGTGCTTGTTACAGCCCAGTAAAGCTTATTTTCTTGGATGTCCAGGGCGAGGAACTCGATGTGATCAAGGTTGTTGGTGAACAGTGTGACAGGGTTTAAGCCATCCATGTCTGCAGATGCCACCTTGGCAGGAATGCCACTCTCTGTTCCCTGATCTGTCCAGTAGAGTTTGCTTCAAAGACACACATTTTCAGTTGAAACATGGATCTGCTCTATATGCTTTTCAACTTTCTCATATCTTTGTCAAATCACAGAGATAAATGCTGTCTCTGTTGGGTTATGCAGTGGCTTTTCAAAAGCTGCTAGTAAGTTTGAGAAATCTCTCAGTGATGAGGTCATGAACCAAAGTAAATGAATTGAAAATGAGTTGCAATGTTTTCAAATGAGAGTGAAACAGGATCTTTTTATGAATCATTTTCTTGTTTCTTGATTGTGCTTTATTGTACAGTGCCGGGGTCTGAGAGTGCGGTGTGGTATTCAGTAACACTGGTTAAGTTCTCTCTAGAGGCAGAGCAGGTGGCGATGAGGGGGCTGTTAGAGCTCAGTAACTGTGGGGATGAGGGACTGTGCCAGGACTGTGTTAAATGGGGCTTACCCACGTGCTGGGTCCAGTGCGATGCCAACAGGATTGCCAGCGCCAGTTGGAGAGCCGTTATTTGTAATTAGAGTTTTCCGGTACTGTACCTCCCCTCTCAACTTCAAAACCTGATCGAGCACAAACACAAACAGATGCATTTATTGTTCTGCATACATTTGCTGTGACACATCGTTAGTTGCACTTTATCCCAGATTTTTGCTATTAGAACTCCAATGACAAAAAAAGATGGATTGGGATAATGCCATGTGAAGCCAGTAATTACTGTAAAAACAACAACCACAGGGCAAAGTATTATTTGCCTTACTTCAATCGACTGAGTGGCTGGATTGGTGTAGTACAGGTTCTCTGTTAACCAGTCCAAGGCTAGGCCGACAGGAGAGCCAAGGATGGCAGCAGGGGCAAACTCTGTCCTGTTAGTACCATCTGATTTCACCCTGTGGATCTCACCCTGGTGAAGAGGAAGACAGACTGATTTCAATATTATGTTTTAATGCATTTTTTTACTGTTATACGTTTTACCAAAAGTTTGGAATTGAAATCTGACATCTATAGTCACACTACATGTACAAGTATTTCTCTTATGCACTTATAGTCTTTGTAGCACAAGTCACTGCCCAACAAATAACTTCCCTGTCTAATGTAGCACGTTATGAAACTAGACTAAGAGCTAGGAAATGAGAAATAGTGTTTTTGGACACTAACTTACCGGGTGCTCCACCCAGTATATGGTCTGCTCTTTGTCATCAAAGTCAACATCATAGCCGTTCTGAAGCCCAGCGACAGGGACCATAGCATCATTACTCTTGTCATCTGGATTCAAAGAAATTCCATAAATGATGCTGTCTCTTACAACCACCAGGAAAGGATCCTCAACTACAAGAAAGAGAGAAAAAGCAGAAGCAGTCAATAAACAGTGAAACAAACAAACATTAAAAAAAGCCACATTGTTGTGTCTTGTAATTTTTTATCAAAATACTCCTATCCTCAAACTAGAATTTTCCTTAAGGCACTGTATTACTTACTAGTTTAAAATGACAGAAGTTTATTATGAAACTGAGCTCAGAAAGCATTTTCTCCTGGATGTCAGCTTGGTAATCCAAAACTAACAGCTGCTTTCAGTGTATGATATGTGGTGCCATACACGAATCTCAAGATGACAGGCCTTTATCTGTACAGAGGATTGACTGGTGAAAGTTGGTTCCACAATCTGATTTGCTTTGTCATCAGAGATTAGAATCGATGAATGGTTGTGGGGCATTTTCATTCTTGGATAATCGTTGGCCTCAGGGGGAGACTGTGTTCTGCTTGACTTGAATGGGCTGAAACCTGAGATGAGTTAAGCTGTTGACCTAAGGGGGACTCCTTGGACCTTGAATTAAAGGTCCCTTGTCTTCTTAAGACCTTGAAAGACATGCTTATATGATTTTCAATATTTATGACTAGAACAGCAGTTTATAACAGAATCTAAATGGGAGACTGATGACAAGTGCTTGGATCGATGTATAATACAGGTTAAATGTTTTCAAAGATTTCTCTTCTTCGCAACATTGAGATGGCCACAAATAAAGCACCGTTATGTCCGAGATGGCAAGTTTTCTCTTTTACAACAATGACCACAGCTCAGATGAAAACATAATGAGTGCGTCAACTTATCAACCTGCATCTGACCTGACTTCCTTTCTCATCAAACTGAGTGATGAGTGTTTTCCTCCATTTGGCAGGATGCATACCTCTGGTGCACGTGATTTGGTCAGCTGCCAGTGTCCAGCCTGAGGGACAGGCACAGGAGTAATACCTTGGTCCAACAGCAGAAAGCAGGCAGATATGAGTACAGGGGCTCCTCAGGCATTGATTTTCACCTACAAATTGTCAAACCACACAGACACACATGAGGTCACATGCAATCTCCGTAAAAAGTATGAGAAAACAAGCTTCACTGCTTCTGTGGGATTATTCCTAAATGAAATTACAAAATCAGTGTACCTGTTGCATAGTTATCAAATATAGTCAGGTGGGCAAGACAGCTAATACTGATGGAACAGATATTGGTTCATGTTCACTACCTGCCGGCTGCCTGGCTGGGTGTACTGCCACCAGACCCATGGGCTGAGGGAGGTTGAACAGCATCACTGTTTGGTTCTCCCCATGCCACTTATGGGCTCGCATCACTCGGTTGATGTATCTGTCGGTCCAATACACAAAATCCTCAAAAATGGTAATTGCGTGGGGGTGTTGCAGTACCTTTTCACAGAAAGCAGCAAAAGAAAAAAAAGTGTGTCTTACACATACAATTCACAAGGAAATTGTTTGCGCTCTGTTAACCTTTGGATTTTAACATAAATAAAGCCGATTAAGAAAAATTTTAAGAATGAAGTCTGCCTTCTATACACTCACCAGGTCACTGGCCAGAACTTGCTTTCGGTTGTTGCCATTATAATCGCAATAGTCAATGAAATCCAAGTAGGCATCAGCAAAGTACAACAAATTGTTTGGATAGTCTATGGTCAGACCATTTGGCCAGTACAGCTTCTCGCTTACAATAACAGTCCTCAATTTTCCGTCCATGCTGGCCTTCTCAATGCGGGGGTTCCTCCCCCAGTCGGTCCAGAACATTAAGTGAGCACTGTAAAACAAACAGCCAACAGCTTTGTTGATAAAAACAACTGAGACAAAATGCACTATGAGACACACAGATAAAAAATAAAACCTCTTTCTCTGAAAATCACTGACCTGTCCCTTGGGTCGAGCACCAGGGCTCGAGGATTGGTGACATTTTGACTAACTAATACAGTCCGATGGGTGCCATCCAGCTTAGACACTTCAATAGTCTCCAAGACATAGTCAGTCCAGTACAGGTTTCTGCCCACCCAGTCCACAGCAAGGCTTTCAGTCACAGTCACTCCACTGTCAAATATCTGTTCACAGGAGAATCATTTTTAGTTAAAGTTTACTTGGGATGCTGTCTACATGTGTAGCTCAGAATATATACACATAAATGATCACAAATATTTACATAGTATAACAAAATGGAGCGGACAACTCACCACAGTTCTGTCGCTGCCATTCTTGTGAGCACTCCAGATTCTGTCCTGGCTGGTATCTGACCAGTACACACGGTCAGTGACCGAGTCAAAATCTAGGGCCACAATGTTGCGTCCATCTCGAACCACTGAGCGAATGACGTTGGGCTGAGCGGTTATGTCATCTTGCACAATCTGATTTCTACTAGCCACGAGCAGAAAGGCCTGACGAGAATCTGTAAGCAGACATCAAATCTCAGTTGCCTATTTTTCATGTCCTTTCTCATGCTAATAAGACACTTATCAGCTTTCACATGTTTACCAAAACTATACAGCATGATTGTTAAACAGATCCTACTCGCATGGCAATCCTTGGGGAATGTGCTTTTGTCCAAATAATGACCTATTGTATTGCAAAGCCTTTCAGCAGGTTATCTGTGTGGAAGAGGAGCTGATGTCAGGCACGCTCCTCATAAACAGTCCTTTGTTGGTGATTATGTCCTAATTATACCAGTGATGGCCAGTGAGTGACACATATGTTATTTGTCTTATCTAAAGAAATCAGAGCAGCAAAAAGAGACAAGGGAGAAGAAAGACAGGGTGTCAGTCTCGTAGTCTGGGGGCCTGGCTCCCCCTTTAATAGCTCATTCCTGCCCCGCAGCCAGAATGGGAGAGGAAACTGATATATGTGCTGTATAGGCAAATCCTGTTGAAATCCAAATCACAGAAGCACTAATAATATGCCTATTTCCTATTTTATTGTATCACAAAATTATAGGTTCTTATTTACAACTACCAAGGGAGCAAGCATGCTCCCTGTACAAAAGGCTGACATAATCCCTCCTCACCTGAGGCCTTGCAGGTACGCTGATCTGCTTCTAAAGTGTAGCCATCCTGGCAGTGGCAGCGGAAAGAGCCTCTCTCATTAAAGCAGTGCTGGCTACAAAGTCCGGGGGGATTACATTCATCTATATCCTCACAGGTTTTGGAGTCATTGCTCAGCTGATAACCCACAGGGCACGTGCACTGGGCCCCAAACGGCCCCTGGATGCAGCCGTGGGTGCAGCCCGCGTTGTTGTCAGAACAGCTCTCCTGATCTAAGTTGAAAGCAGGCAAAACACAATTCAATAATAAAAACGGGAGCAAATGATGAATTCATACAATATAAACAGAGATGCTAGAGATCATGTCATTGAATATGCACGCTGCACAAATGATAATGAACAACAGTACTAACTACTTTTATTAAGTGTCCTTGCTATATAACTGCTTTTTATGCATTTTTACATGGCATTTCATGGTACAACAAGCACACACATTCTAATACCGAAAGAATTTTGCTTCGATTATGCTTTGAAACTAATCTATAACTTTTATAATAGTTAATAGAGACATTGTTCATGTTGAAAATTTGATTCAAACTACTTGCAGAATTTCTACCAATGATTGAGAGTTTGTTCCTACCTGGCAAAGGCTCATCTGAAAGTTGTGAGAAAGGCAAGAAAGGAAAATCATATATCATTCTCAGGTTAATACAGGTCAAATCATCAGTCACACATGCATGATTCTAACACAGAGACAAACACATAAAATCGAACACAAAATTTCTGTGAAACGAAGCCACTCCTGTTTATAGAGTACAAGAACTACAAAAATGTTGTTGCATAAAACAAAATCAGTTTGATCCTGTTCATCATGTGATGTGAAAATGAAATTGAATTTGAGGGGACCAATAAACTTGGAAATGTAATAAAATAATCAAGTCTTTCTGGTAAACAAAGACCACGTTCCATGCTGCCTAAGATGACAAAAGCAGAGAACAGACTTACTGCAAAGAGGAGATTCATCAGCACCGTTGGGGCAGTCAGGATTGTTGTCACACACTGTGGTGAGGTTGATGCACACGCTGTGGCCAGGGCACTGCCACTGCCAGCTCGGACATCGGAAAGGCGGCGTGGGGCATTCTCGTTCATCGCTCATGTCCCTGCAATCATTGTCCCCATCACAGAGCCAGCTACGTAACACGCAGTTTCCATTATCACAGCGGAATAGCGAGGAAGGGCAGGTACGAGGTGGACAGGCGTGGTGTTCGTCGCTGCCGTCCTCACAGTCTGGGTGACCATCGCACTCCCAGGTGGATGGGACGCAGCTGCCATCTGACTGGCACTGGAACTCACTCTCGTGGTGGCACATACCTGGAGGCCTTGTAGCTGAAGTACATTAGGAAACACCACAGACGGAAACAGAATGTTAGCCTAGGCCAAAATAAATACAAATTCAAACATATTAGCAACCTTGTATAAGGCTGAGAAATGGTTCAGTAATATGAGAAAGAATGCATTTTAATACTTACGACAGTTTTGCTCATCTGAGCGATCACTGCAGTCAAAGACTCCATCACAGCGGTAGTAAGAGTTGATACACTGGTGACCACTGGAGCACTTGAACTCGTTCACAGTGCAATTGTAGACTGAAAAATCCAGTTGGGTATGTTAATGCTGATATTCCATATTTCTGTTGTGTATGTATGCTAAGCTCTACTGTTGTGCAACACAAGTAATGAGATCAATATGCTAAGAGGCTTAGCAAATGCTTGTTGAATTTTACAGAGCATTCAATTGACCTCTGCAGCTTTTTCAGCATGTTAAGCTAGTAAAAATAGAGAGCTGCTGAAAGCATGGATGACTGGACAAATTAATGGATTCCCCAGACGTGCCCTGCAATAGGTCACAATTAGAGACCTGGCTAAAGAAAGTTTTTCGGTAAGATCATGGGAATGTCTCCATGCTCATGAGATCTGATGCAAATAGATCAGCATTTTTAAGTGATTTTATTAGTAATTGAAATATGAATATAAATTGTTTTAAAAATGAGATCAACTAACACATTTGTTTGAGAAAAAAACTTTATGTGCTCTAAGTAAATACAAGATGAGACCAGTGACTATATCATAACTACAGCACTCACTGCATCCCTGCTCATCTGCTCCATCCACACAATCCCTGTCCCCATCACAGACGTAGTTGGGATCTATACAGCGGTGGTCTGGACACTGAAACTGTCCTGGATGGCATGTGTTTCCCAGATCTGTCAACACAAATGTTTTAGAAAAGAATATAAATTAAGTCTTAATTGATTTTTCTACTGTAGAAAAAAACAATGCTATTAATATTATAAATATTACAGTCTGACCATTGGCTAGCTTTTTTATCTATATTTTTATAATTTATGTAATTTCATCAATCACTTCATCACAAACCCGCTGAATTCATGCATACATGCTTAATACATATTTAATTCACTCTGTAGACATTCTGTGTTTTGTTTACTCCCAATCATATTTGCTTGTGGTTGGTGTCTTGAAACAGAGTCCTGTCAGTATAATGAATCTGGGTTTCTGCCAATTTTGAGTTTGGAATTGCCAAAACAAGTCCTTAAGCTAATTCAATCAATTTTAAGCTATTAGCCTCTACAGGGATACTCACGGCAGTCAGCCTCATCTGAACTGTCCCCACAGTCATTATCAGTGTCACAGCGCCAGGTATGTGGGATGCAGCGGCGGTTGGAACAGGTAAACTGATTGACAGGGCACGTTCCAGGCACCTGTGTAGGGCAGTTGTTCTCATCGCTGTTATCAAAACAGTCATTGTGCCCATCACAGCGCCATCCTGCAGGCACACAGCGCTGATTGGCACAGGTGAACGCAGAGGGGGAGCAAGTGGTGTCTGAAAAAGAAGCGATAATCTTAAACATCATAATACTGATGTGTATTCAAACATGGCATTAAACAGTTTTTTTACTCTGGCCAAGTCGGGACAGTACGATCCAGTGGATTTACAAAAAAGGCATTACTGTTAATTCCACAGTTGACTTCGTCAGTGTTGTCATGGCAGTCGTCAACACCATCGCATCTGTAGCTGTTTGGGACACATTTGCCGTTGCCACAGGAGAAGGAGTTGGCTCCGCACTGCAGTGTGGGGGGCTCATTGGAGGGGTCCTCCACACATGTCTGTTGGTTGGGCGACAACTTCATGCCATATGGGCAGCCACACACCCGCTGTGAGTCTGGGGCTGGGAAGCAAAAGTGGCTGCAGTCTCCATTAGGATTTGTCTGCCTGTTGCAGAGGTTGGAACCTGAGAGGGAGAGTAGGGGGTAATTACCAGGAATATGACTAACAAGTGTAAGCTGATGAATAACATTGTGAGAAGAGCAGTGAATAAAGTGACTGACCGATCTGAGAGTTGGAGTTGAAAGACTTGACGTGCATAATGTGGCTGATTCCTCTTCTGATAACGACCATCTCCCCACCATCAGTCTTGCGCACACGTACAATACCACCCAGACGCCAGTCAGTGAAATATGCATAGCCTTCATGGAACACAAGCAACAGAGCACAACCTCACTTATTTTGTCTTTAAAGACAATAAAGTCTGTGCTAATGCACTGAACTTCCTCCTTATTTAGATTAAAAAAAATTGTCTTGTGCAGGAAGTTTATAACTTGTTGTTTATGCAGGAATTATTACCTTCAAAAATGGTGAGACCAAAGGGATGGGACATTTGAGTGATGCGGTCCAATGAAACCCTGTTCTTTCCATCAAAACTGCTGTGCTCAATTTTGTCGAAGAAGGCATCCACCCAATATAGACGCATTGAGCTGGGTGGAGCAAAAGGAGGGGGCAGGGGAAAGAAAAAATAAGCAAAGTCACCCATATACTCATATACATGGTCATTTTCACAAATATGAATTATGAATAAAAAACATTAAATACTCTTTAGTGTAATAAAGAAGGTGAAGTTGTGTATTGTGGGGTGTTTTTGGCACATGGATACAGGACACTGGACTCACCTCCAGTCAATAGCTAGGCCATTTGGCCAGCCAAGAGTAGTGTTTACAATAGACAGGGCATGTGACCCGTCACCCCATGCCCTCATAATCTTGGCTGGTCGGTACCAGTCAGTCCAAAAAATATACCTGTCCAAGCAAAACAAACAAGGATCAGTGTCACATTTCATTCAAAAATCTACCTACTCTGATTATTTTGAAATATCTACCACGGTGACAGAAACCCTGTTTATTTCGATTTATTTTTGTATTCTTCTACTTTATAGAGCTTTTCAGTTTAAGCCAACTTCTTAGTGTTCGCTACAATACTGCCCTTCACGCTGAACTAATCTCAGCTGTTGGACACAGAGGCCTTATGACTTTGAGGCTGTTGGGAATAACAGCTTGTTCTAAATAAGGATTCCTTTTATCAGGTGGGGGCTTAATTTGAGGACATTTTATGAATGGCTGAGTACATCTTACAGTGTGTAGCCAGACTTGTCTTTCCTTAAAAGTAAAGAAAAATACAATACACTTAATATTATAACTTCTTGTGTATTTTCCATCATTATTTGCATGTTATTCTCAAGATTTACAGATTTAATTCAGAATATTTAGTATACACAGACTGTAAACTTACCTAAAGCTTTTTCATTTAGATATACAGGGGTAGCATCATGGTCTGATAATTACTAATATTGCCCTATACAATACACCTAAAATGCGCAGTTTTAAAGGTGGTGTGCACTGTCCACATAATCTACTTCTGGAGGAGCGCAAGAACAATGTCAATATTTATTTTGAGGAGCAACAGTCAAAAATCTACCACCATTTTCTTATTTCACTTACCCAATGAGAGGGTGAACCACTATGGCCCTCGGGTTGTTGAGGTTACGTATGATGGCTCTCCTGGACTTATCAGCCAGCCTCATGACAGATATGCTCCTGTATCGTGGGTCAGTCCAGTAGAGGTTTTTTGAAATCCAGTCGTAAGCCAGGTCCTCCACTCCATCCACTCTATTGGCTGCCAGTACCTCCCTGCCTGTGCAGATCAAAGGAGTCAGACCACCGTTTACCAGAGAGATGAAAGAGGAACACATTTAAATAAATAGGCTGTCAGCTTGCATTTTCACCATGCGGACCGGGCAGAAAAAATGAGAGCAGCTCCAAAAACAACATCACTGATCAGAGCAGTGGTGTTTCTGCTTGTGGATTATCACATTAGTAACTGGTTTTCCTTATTGAAGCAATAATTTAGAAACTAAATACCAAAATTGCTTGGTAAAACAACCTTCATTACTCTGCTCTAGCCATTTTAGGTGATTAGTTTGAGATGAACGTTGATTATGAGATCCATTTCCACTGTCAATTCACTCCCCCATTGTACCAGTCGGCCCCATCAGGCACTCCCTTAACTCCCTGTATAAGCCTGGCTGAATCACATGGTAGAGCTCTATGCTAGGAAAGAAATTATCCAAGGATGTAAGCACAGAGAAAACACTGGAAACATTTTAGCTGCTGATAGTTTGTCATACTCCACAACATATCTTTGCTTGTACTAATACCCTGTAGTTATGCTGTGATTAATTAAAAATTCCCAAAAGTTCTGCTACGCCAACAGACATGATGCTCACCAGTCCCATTCACTTTCTGTTTGTAGATAATATCTTTGGCTGTGTCTGAGAAGAAGATGGCATCATCTTCGGCACTAAAATCCACCCCTACGAAGTAAGAGGGTGATCCAGTGACAGGCAGGATGATGTCTTCCTGAGAGGAGAGGTTGAACGGGATGCCTCTTACTGCCAGCTGGCTGGAGAAGAGCAGAAACTGCCTGACAGCTGCAAACAGAATATCAGAAAACCCTTTAAAACAATAGTCATCCATGCAAAAATTATTAAGCCTCACAAAGACATCATGACAAAACAAGAAAGAAAGAGTTGACCATGATGAAACGATTGTTGGTTACTGTGTAGGTGAGTTGCATAAAAAAATAACAAGGTCTTAAAAACAGAGGAGAAATGTTCCTTTACCCAAGCATCGCTTTCCATCAGCATGTAAGTCATAGCCAATGCGACATTTGCAGCGGTAACCCAGCCCTCCATTGTCACTCCTGTGACTCAGAACACAGATCTGCTCACATCCGCCTCTATCTGCACCGCAAGGGTTCGACACTGGAGACAACACAGAAGATTCCCAGTAACTGGCAAAGTCACAGGAGATAAATTACAGACCGTGACTGTAGTTTGACTGTGGCTATTTGTAGCTGCTCCATTACAGACAATGGAAAACACATTGTTAACACTAAACTGCACAACTGTAGCATGAACTGTGTGAACTACAAGATGTGTGATCAGTCAGTAAATGTGGCTCAGTGAGGGGGGGCTTACCATGTGGCTGTTTAAGCTGATGAATCACTGCTACTCCATGTGGAGTCTGGGATGAACTGTAAACCACCTGAGGATTGCTGTCAGTGAACTTGTTGGCTTTCATCACAGCCATCTTGGTCCAGTCCGTGAAATAGACATTGTGTTCAAACAGACTGATGCCAAAAGGGTGTGGGATCACAGAACCTCCATGGACCACTGTTTTTCTGATAAAGAAATTGATAATGACACTGATATATTAGAATATGAATGCATTAATCTTTCTCTTTATTTACCCTGAGAGTTCATTCTTGGGACTTAAATTTTATGATTGTAGCAAATTTATGTAGATAGATTCTTTTGGAGGAATAACATATGACGTACCTGTGAAGGCCATCATATGTTGCAGTTTCAATGTAGTCATAGCGACTGTCAACCCAGTAGATGCGTTTGGCCTCTATGTCCAGTGTGATACCAGCTGGCCAGCCCAGTTTATTCCCAATGATCCCATAACGGTTTGTGCCATCCATGAACGCCCGCTCCAGGCCTGGTTGTCCATTCAGTGCCTCCCAATCAGAGAAGAACATGTACCTGTGAAAGAAGGGGAAACATTTAATCCAATATGGTCGTTACATAAGAGCTCCAATATACAGCTGAAGCCAGGAAAAACATTACATGTATGCGTCTAAGAAAAGACATACAAGTCTTCCCTTTTTAAATTTAGCATCCACTACACTACATAATGTCTCCAGGTGGGTGGCACTGCTACTCACTGGACAGCTGTACATTAATTTGCGATATGTAATTCCTGTAGCCACCTGGCTCTCCTCCCCCCTTGAACTATACTATTGGATTACAATGAGGGTCATCACTTACATTGCTCCTCACTAATCCACCCAGGGCAATCTCCTAATCTCACACACACACACACAACCCCCCCATTTTTCCGTGCCGATGGAGCACAACAGATACTGTATGTGGGGATTGGGAATGGGTGGATAGATGAATGGATAGAAGCTGGGAGATGTGTTTACCCGACAGTGGGGTCCACCGCCAGTCCTCTCGGGTTTCCGAGGTTTTCAGTGATGAGTGTGACCCGGTTACTTCCATCAAAGTCCACCATGTCGATCCTGTTGACGCTAGCCTCCACCACATACAGTTTATTGTTCACCCAATCCACGGCCAGGTTCTCAGGATAGTCAACTGATATGTTTAAAACCACCTGCATGTCGGAACCGTCCATATCCACAGAAAACACCTGTAGACAAAAGATGCCATTGTTGTCAGAAAGTTAGCCTGTAGGTGGCCACTGCATGCAGAAATAAAGGGAAAATATATAAAGACAGCTTCAGATTTTATCAAGTGTCATATCATATTAAAATACATACATACAGGTAGACTGGAAGTGCTACTGGTTGTTATTGCACTCCCTGTCTATATGACCTCCTTAACTGATTTCCGTGTAAGTCATAGATCATGGATCCACAGTGTGTCCTAGCTGAACTAAGATTTATTTGCAGACCAAGCAGGAACAGGAGATACCATGACAAGGCACAAAAACTCTTTTAGTGTACATATGGGCATGTGAGTGTCTTTTTTTAGATGGACTTGACAGAACATGCAACAGGTTGAAATGTAAAGGCAATGAAAAAAATCACATCTATTAAAGCACATTTGTTAAATCTGTAACCTGGTTTTCTGAACCTGCCACTTTACTGATACTGAGGTGGCACTAGTTTCTCACACAGGATGTCTTGGCACCATGCAATTTGTTAGAGGGGCACCACTCTTAGCAGCCCTGCTTCTTTTGAAACAAGATCCAGAGGTCTAAAAAGCAGGATTTTCAGATGGCCTGTTTAAAGAGAAACTGAAGATGTGGAAATAGCCTGACTGTTTAACCTTTCCCATTACATTCACATGCCCTGTTTGTGCTCTCCCTACTTTTAATCTGACATGCTGCCATGAAGGTGGCTGATAGACACAGATGCTCAGTCAGAGATGTGTCCTAGTCTTTCAGCCCAGTGGCTGCAGTTCAAACCATTGAGAGGCCAAGGCATAAGCTGAACAAAGACTTTTTAGATGGCTGAAGAATGCATATAGATGGACAGTGCCACTGAAAACAAATACAGCATGATTACTTTGAACAAGATCGAGTTACAAAAATTGCACCCTGGTATGTGAACATCATACCAGCCTATCAGACAGGTTTCAAGATTAGGCCATTTGGATTCCATTCCACATCTACTTCCCATTCATTATGACCCAGCCACAAAGGAGCCAATCCCATTATTATAGTATCCACATTGCTGATATTTTAAATGATAACACAGAGAATTTGGTCCTGGCTAGCCCCAGTCTACAACAGGAAACTGTTCTACTCCCCATAAATTGTCACCATGGGATAGCTCACTGCTCTGAGGAGGCAATGTCATATTTGTTTATTTTTTAGGATCTCCTTTAGCTGTAAGAGTTAAAGCTTCGAATGTATACGCTGGTTAAGAATACCTTATTCTGAATGGTATCGGTCCAGAAGATCCTATTGAGATTATAATGGAAGTCCACTCCAACTGCAACCCCTCTGTGCTGCGAATGAATCAGAGTGCGCAGATTGTTGCCATGGATGTCACCTATCAGCAGGTCTCTGCCGTTAGAAAATATCAGGGAGGGAACTCCGGCTGCAGGAGAAACAATATAAAACAAAGTCTCAAGACACGGAATAAAGAAATCCTTATCTTTGAAATGTTCAGAGCTTGATTTGTATTGAAACAGGGATTTTTAAGTATTCATGCTCAACTAAAAGATCACTGGGAAATTTACAGAATAATGAAGGTAGGGGGAATTCTAGCCATTATCATTTCACACTCTCTTTGCTAAAGCTAATATCAAAGAGGTCAGCCTCTCAGTCAACACTCTTTCTATGTTCAGCAGGCAAGAGACTAACTAAAATAACATTCGGTACGCAGCAATGCACCACAAAGAGGCACAGACACTCGGTGGAGCAACCACAGAGGTTGGCAGAAAGGAAAGGGGGGGGGGGGTCTATGCTAATGGACCTCATTCAGGTGATTTATTCTTACAATGAAAATCTGAGCATACTGTATGTAAAACACACTGCTCAAACAGAGAGAGAGAGAGAATGACACTCACTTGAGATGTCAGCTCTGCAGTATCGGTGCTGTTCCAGCGTGTAGCCCTCTCGGCAGCTGCAGCGATGGGAACCTAAGCGGTCTTCACACAGCTGGTCACACACTCCCCACATTGAACAGTCATCAAAGTCTTCAGCATGAAATCAAAACCAAAGCAGATGGGGATTATAAAACAATTTGTTCTGTCTGAGTCATGTTGCACCTTCAACAGGTTTTTAAGAGACAACATAAAAGGACAAAGAGGTGTGAGTCAGTGATACTTCTTGAACAGTCTGAACAGCATGCCTCATTCTCTGGGTCCAGCTGATTTTATATGCCCAGCTGTAAACCTAATTTTAGCTGTTAAGTCTCTAGGCAGAGACTCTGGACACATTTCAGGTGTAAACAGTTACATGCACAAAGTTTAGGTCTTATTTGGGTAGCCTATACTTTTCGCATCTTGTGACTGAGGACCTACTTAGTTCCACTCTTACGTAGAAAACCCAAAATAAAAGTTATGAAAAGACTGACCTACTGCCATAGTTAATGCTCAACAAAAACATAAAACTTTTTTTATTACTTGGGAACGTGCCAAACATCGCAATTTATCCCTATCATCATGTCTCCTTATACCAAAATTCTCAAATGTGCTATTCTGCAGTTACGTTTAGGAAGGATAAATACCTATACATGAGCGACTATTGTTGCTGCTGACAACGTATCCAGAGGGACAAGAACAGGTTCCTCCTTCAGGAGAGGTATGACAACGATGTTCACAACTTAGAGAGGCACACCTCCAGATACCTGTTTCAACACAGAAACCAGAATCATGAGGAAAATTGTGGCACAGGTTTAGTGATATATCAGATGTTCTAATATGCAATGGACACTAGTTTTGTTGGTACTAACTGCAGTTGCGGCCAGCAGTTGTGTTAGTTTCATCCTCTCCGTCAGGGCAGTGAGCTTTTCCATCACACAGCTGATCCATAGGGATACACAGGCCAGAGGACGGACAGGGCCATTCTCCTGGGTAACACTCTCTGGGCACATTATCTGTAGACAAACCAAAAGCATCTTTGTCTGTGGCTGGCTTACACATAGAAAAGAAAATCCAAAAAGCAGCTCAGGAGAGAGTTTTAAATGCGTCAGACTGTTGAGCAGTGAAATATATTCATTGGGTGAGGTGTGTATTAGGGACAGGCAGCCTCCACAGGAATGTGTAGCTGATCTTAAGAAAATTGTGACTGGGACTTCATTGTCAGGGAAATTACTGTCACTTTAAATCGATGCAGGGGAGTGGAGCTTGGAGGGGGTCACATGGGGGCTCAGAGGGCTTCTGCAGCCCATCCTCTAAAAACACACACTCTTCACAGCCGTGTGAAGGAATTCTAAAGCCCTTTGGGGGGCTGCGCAATCTTGTGTCACAAAGAGGCATTTGAATAACACACTTAAAGGAGCACAGGCATAGCGTCTTGCTATCCAGAACCGACCATGGTGACTGGAGATGAATCAGGCTCACGCAGAGAGCTCCAGTTGTAACCAATTCTGGTGTTGTTTAACTCACCAAATATCTAACATTACTGATCCCAGCAGTGAAAATTAAGTACATTTATGAGAACTGGTTCATAATGATTACGTCCATACCACAGCCTTTCTCATCAGCGTTGTCCTCGCAATCATCTTCACCATCACAAACCCAGACTTGATGGATACAACGGCCACTGGGGCAGGTGAAGTAGTTCCCTCTACATGTAGGGTATGCTGTGGGTGAGATAAGACACTAAGTTACATGTTCACCTATCTGGGCAAAGATACGTGTCATTAGACTCACAATGAGGTTAGATTAAAACAAAAAAAGAGGATACAGAGACAAAGGCTTCATACTGCAATTTAGCTCGTCACTTCTGTCCCCACAATCGTCATCATGGTCACACACATAGCGCTGAGGAACACACACTCCGTTACGACACTGAAACAGGCCCGTGTTGCAGTGCTGTGCTAAAGAAAACACAAAACAGTCGAAGTAGACAAAAAGAACCATTAAATTTTTTTTTTTTTTTGCTTGAGAATGCCTGTTTTTGAAATTGACTGGTTTCTTACTGCAATTTGCCTCATCGGAGCCATCACGACAGTCAAGTATCTGATCACACCGCTGTGTCCGGTTGTAACAGGCCCCATTAGCACATCTCAGTTGTGTACACTCAGGGTAATCTGAAAGATTAAATCATCATCAGAGAAATGCTCTGCATTCAAATCAGCCTGACAACCGTTTTCCTTTCAGCTCATGTGAAAAGCTTGGCAAATGGGAAGGATAAGAGACTAAAATTTAACGCCACCACCATAACAACAGCAGTTGCCACAGCGTTCTTTATGCAATTGTGAGATTACCACAGTGTGTAGTGTTGTGAGTCTACCATGTCGGCATAATAATGGCATAGCAGCTGAACTTCAGCTTGACTAATCCACCAAGGAATCTGCAATCAACCTCTGACAACAAGAAGCATATTGTGGCCCATTCTGTCAGTCAGCGAGCCTCTTAATCTTAACAAATTGATTAAAATGCCAGAGGAGCCTGAGATAAAAAAAAAAAAGAAAAAAAAAGGAAACCACCCCAGAGAAGACTTACGGCAATTTCTCTCATCAGATCCATCTGAGCAGTCCGCCAGACGGTCACATCGGTACTCTCCTGGGATGCACGCCCCATTACTGCAGCTGAACTGGCCACTAGTGCATGTCCTTCCAGCTGAGGACAGATTGGAGAATTACTTATCAGCACATAGGAAACTTTAAACCACACGTGTATTTTATGCAGAGTCTGATCTACTTGTAATAATATACAATACAGCAATTAAATCCTTACCTCCACTGACTCACATACTCTTTGACAGGCTTATTTCTTGAACTTATTTTTCAAAAATACAGACCTTCATTCAGGATTGTAATAAATGTAATAAAGTTTAATTTGTATCAAAACTGTTTAACAGAATGACCACAGTTGGTGTATTGTAATGGAGCAGTGCACCCATAAAAATCAGCATCCACGTATTTCAGTTAAAACCAGCGATTTCATTGAAAACACTGGAAAGTGTGTTTTATCTGACCTCTCGATATGATACTGAGGTCCACATGTCTATTAGAAAGACAGAGGGTTGAGTGGTTAAATCTCATGAAGCAGTTAAGACCAGTGACCACTGTAACATGTACTCACGACAGTGTTGCCTCTCGTCTGAGCCATCCTCACAGTCTTCCTCATCATCGCACACCCACACATCTGGGATACACTCGCCATCACTCAAGCATTGGAAATGACTGTCGTCACATGTTACCTGAGCTGTTGGAACACACACAGAGCGTTTAGTTTTCTGTAAGAGTTGAAATTCACTGTTGCTGAGCTCATATGCTAAGTATCAGTTTACTTAAGAACACTATTTCAGCAACTTACTCATACTTAACTAGCATGTTCTCACTTTATGCTACTTTATATACTTCTAGTCCACCACAGTTCTGAGGAAAAAATACATATCATCTATACTAACTGAGACTTTTATAAATATAATCAGTTAGTCATTCACGATATACATACTGTTATAGATTACAGACATAAAGAGGAGTACTTTTTTGATTTAAACTATATTTAGCTAGTGATACTCATAATAATCATGTATTTTTACTGAGGTAAAAAAAATTGTAATTTATGGAAATGATCTGAGTGCTTCTTTGCCTCTGTTGTAATTCAGGTTGAATTGACACACCCATCAAGTATAAAATATTCCCACCCTCTGAAATAAAACATCGGCATTAGGGTGTGAAACAACAAATAACTCACGACAGTCGTGCTCATCAGAGTCATCCACACAGTCTGATGTCCCGTCACAGTGCCAATCCCCTGGGATACATCGGCCTGTCCCGCAGCGGAACTGCCCCAGTTCACATCCTACACACAGTGATCATTTAGAATAGTTGAGGAGATTTCTATCTTTTTGTACATTGAATTAAATTTTTATCCAGATTTCATTCTTCATAAATGATTTGCCATTTTAATGTTGATAAAATTATTATTGGCAGTTTTAGCATTTTTGCACAAAAACCTAAAAACCCATTCCATCATTCTCAAAAGAGAGGTTTTATAAATTCTTTAATATTCTAGATTTATTTACAAATAAAAAAAAACATGGCGTAAGGGGGCAGGGATGTCTTCCACTGACGAAGCGTGTTGTTAAGAGCATTGACAAGCCTTGGAGACAAGCG
The DNA here is from genome assembly GCA_900303245.1 of Selene dorsalis. Lineage (NCBI taxonomy): Eukaryota > Metazoa > Chordata > Actinopteri > Carangiformes > Carangidae > Selene > Selene dorsalis. Next base: position 75,064 of record OMNW01006137.1, on the reverse strand, counting down.
TGCCAGCCATCCTCCCGACAGTTACACAACCTTTACCGCACTCATCCTGAGCCTCCTTTTGATGTTCTCACTGAGTGGCATCTGTAGAGATAAGGTACCACCACTCTACCTTCCCTGACATTTTCCAGAAGTGATTGATTCAGGCAGCATAGTTTAGTGGCAGAACACTCCATCAGCCCCGTCCAAATAGGAATGTGCAAATTTGATTGTCTCTCTGACAGCCTGATTTATGGTGCATGCTGTTCCTGTCCGATCTGAAATGTAATTGGAATAAATAGTGGTACTGGGTGGTACCGCAACCATCTCAACCCAAATTCTTCATGAGAAGAGCTGTGAGGTGGTGATTGCTGGTGTATGCATGGGGTTGGTGGTCTATCTCTGCCCTGCCAGCTTTTTGGAAACATTATTTCCTCTTGTTCAAGTCGCCCCATACAGCAACAGCAAAAATCAACAGCCTATTGACACATTAGGACACAGGGTTATCCCCAGAGGTGTGTTTATCTGAGCAACTAAGTAAGTAAACAATAAAAATGTATGGTCTATCTGTGGTTGGAGTCACGGGTTTATCATCAAGAATTTCTGTCTCTGGTAAATTAAAACCAACATATTGCTTTAGAAACAATATGTTGGTTAATAGCTCCTGCCGGAGCTATCAGGAGGAAAACTGTTTTTTCCTGCTCAGTTTACTAATGGTAAAATTGCTCACAACCTGCTCAAAGGGAGCCTTTGTTGCAAGTCAGTGATCCTAGAGGTTTCAGCATCATCTATAGCATGGCAGCAGGGACAGGTGTTGCATACAGTATAACAATGGCTAAGAGATGTGCCCTATTAAACAGAAAACACTGTATTTCTCGTGAAAATGAAAGGCATGCTCAATACATTAAAGTACTGAATGATGGCATTATTAAATGTAATTACATATTAAATAGAAAGTTATCACATAAAAAATCATATCAGAAAATCGAAAATGTGACTAATAGCTCAACTAGTTCACATATGCTTTAGAAAAGACCAAGATGTTTACAGTTGCCATACATTCAGACCTGGGCTGACAACTTAAAACCATGAAAGCCAAGGAGAAACCAATCCGCTGGAGGCTTTCAAATGCAGGCAGTGTTCCCTGACAGTATTACTTCTGGGAAAGGTGACAGATACACTGAAGCTGAACCTTTCAACAGCACTATCTTGTGTGGGGTTCCTCTTACACTCTGAGAAGGACGTCGTCTCTGAAACTTTTCCTTAACCCTCAAATTTCTCTGTCTTCATCCTGACTAAGTCGTAATGTGGCTGGGACTTGAACGGTTCAAATCTGTTCATAAAAATGTTTAGTCTGAGCCTGATGTCGAGTGCTTTTTTTTGTTAGTGTTTCCCTTCTCTGCTTCTTGCCTTGTCTTTTCTAATTAGCAACTTAAACCCACAGCAGGAGAGAGCACTGCACTACCAATGTGGGAAGATAAGGACACCCTACTACAGACCAACAAAGAGGAGCAGTAGAGGAATTTTCATTAGAATGAACCCCCCCAAACGCCTTAAACCCCACTGTGAAATTACAATGGCACAAAAAAGGTGCCAGCAGGGATGCAGACTCATAACTGGAAGTGTCACCCTAAAAAAAGCCACTTTGTAGATGGACACTAGAGAGCAGAGTACAGTTAAACTCATTTCCTGTGATAAGTTAAACAAAAGTGAAACACAGGCTCGCCTCTCAGGGCCACCCACTACGAAAACACCTGTACGCTGCTATCGAAATTCTCTGAATCTCCCTCTTGTCCCATGGGGGGGGGCTGAGAGATGTCTTCAGGCTTTCATCAATATGGTCTTGTTTTGACGCAGCCCTCTGCCGTCACTGAAAACGGCTGCTGGCAGCATGAGACACTGGACCCGTCCGTGCAGTCAGAGCGAAGTGCTGCTGCCTATTTCATATGGAAATCAATGCGGCAGAATGCAGTCAATTGCCAAACAAGTGACTTTGGCTCTTACTGCTACACAGAAAACAGTGAAAAACCTGAGGGGCTTTGGCAGTGGCATGGCAGCAAAGGGAAGAAATAAACAGAGTGAGGAATAAAGCCTCGGTCTGGATGGAATTGAGGAATACCCAACCTGATTTTTTTAGTTCACGCTTTAACAAAGGCATGAGTGAAACAGATCGTAAATTAAGTTATCACAATGCAACGACACAGGCCCTGGACAACTTATTTTTCCTCTGTACGGTGAATCACAGCTCACTACCTGATAGTTGGAGGCTAAACTCCATCCTCAGTGTCTGTAACCTACACTGAGGGAGCTGCAGGAAAAGAAAGGATTTGCTCTTGATTTGTGCCAACTGTGTTCTTGTTTCCAACGCTGTGTTACTGTTGCACAAGGATTTAGGCTTCGACACCGGAAAGAAGCCGGCATGTGTGAGCTTTAACGTCGGCCAAGTTAGTGTGTCTTTAAGAATTTAATGTCTCTAACAGGCTAAAACTTAGAAACAAATCATGACAGAGCAGCCCTGGACCTGACCAAACTACAAGCACGCTCACAAATATGCTGTGCATTTCAATTATTCTGTTTCATATTGTTCCTTTTAATCTTTAACAACATTAGAGCTCTTCCTGTGCACTTTACGTGTTATTTGGACAACAGCAGTCAATGATTAAGACCGAAAACAACACAATCTACTGACAAAACATGTCTAGAACAGCAAAAATGGCAGAGGCTAGTTAATATAATGTCAGTAGGTCGTGAACAAATCAGCACCGTGAAATCCCTCCAGACTGTCACATTAGCTATTATTGCAAGTACAAGCATTCTGCAGCAGTGTCAAGGATAAGGCCTGGATAATGTGTTACAGAAGGGTGTGGATGAGACAATTATCAAACTTAGGGATTTTTGTAGGGGATCAAGTAGAGATTAGTGACACCCTGCCCCCCTCATAGTAAAACTACATAAATAAACCCTTACTAATCTTTTCTTTTCATATTGTGTCACATCTTTTGATTTGATTCACATTTCACCAAGTAAGAATTCAGGAAGCACCTGACATTATTATATTGAGGTTTTCCTATAACATGTTATGTTTTTATAACTTCAGTTTAAAGGTAAAATTATCACAACCTGTATGACTGCATATAATTTTAGGTAAGCATTTGACATAAGTTTGTTAATTACAATAGATCAGTGCTAATAATCGACATGAATATGCTGACAAAGTCTACTTAGACCATGCGGTTTTAGCTAAGTCATCATCTTATTCATTTCAGTTGCCATCAGCAAATATCAGCCGCAAGTACTGAGACTGCTGTGATTCAAAGGAAATGCCAAGTGATATTTTTTTTCAAATGCCACAGTCTCAGTATCAAGATGGTTGTATTGTCTTTTTTGGCATGCAGGGTTCACCTTTTTTGTTTTGAGTGTCTGTTAGCCAGTGCGGAAATAGGCCCAGGATGTTTCATAATAAATACATAAGAAAGCTGTAGCTGCGACCCGTTCTCTTGGATACAGTTTCTTTTCTTAACTTCGAACTGCTCCTTAGGTAGAAATGGTTCCATTCTGCAGCACCTGCAGTGTAATTAGTTGCTTGATTCACACTAAGGAGCTTACGTACTAAGGGTTGAGCAAAAAGAAAGCAGATTACAATTTGAGAAGTAGGATCTGGTTGGGCTACAAACACAAGAGACAAACACAAGACTGTCATGTAAAAAGACCAGTATCTGAGCATTTTGTGCGTCTCTGTCTTACACACGGGGGGAATGAAGTTCTTCCTCGAGCCGCAATCAAGTTTGAATCAGCGGTCTACGGCGTAAAATCGAATGAGATTTGTACCAGTAGCACTCAGTCCTCACAGATTGTCTGCAAGTCACATGCTCTTTTCTGTTACCTAGCAACAGTAAAGCTCAGGCAAAAGTTCCTCAAGAGAACTTCCAATCTGTCTGAGGAAGGCTTTGTGCTCAACCTTAAAAGTAATACTATGTGCTAAAACATTTAGCCCCACAGTCACAATAACTGTACCTAATGGACACATCAAAATCACTGGGAGCTATAGAGTCACTCCATTAAAGAGGTGGCTTTTTGGAAGATCAGTGAGGTTGTTTTCATGTGTTCAGTTGATTTAGCATCTTTAATTTTCATCAAATCTTGAACTCAACTCATTGAATAGATACTTTGGTCTTTGCTTTGGGAAGTAAACACTTTTTAATTCAGAGAAAAATCAGCTAACTGCACAGTAAGTGGTTTGTTTTGATTGAGCAACAAGTGCAATGGGTGAATCACTAGTAGCTCAACAACTCTACAGTTCCCCAATGAATCATTCAACTGCCAGGAAAAAAGAAAGTGGGAGAATAAAAAATAAAAAAATCACACCACTTACCTTCAGAGTTGACCCATCTAACACCGCACATGAAGACGAGAATGAGTTTAAGTAGCAGTGCTCTCCACATTCTGGCTGGTCCGTCCAGCTCCGCTGTGCAGATGGAGGAGCTGTAGGGACTGGGACTGGGATGCTGTTGCTTTCCTCTGTCTGTCTTTCTTGGCCCGCTAGTTGATGAAAAGGGGCGTGCACAAAGCCAGGGCGGCCGCTCCCCCAACCCAGCCTCGGCCCTCTCAATAAATCCCCTTGGCCCTGAAACCTGCATAATGCCATGCAAGTCCGGCTGGTCCGGGGTGCCGCTGATTTCTCACTTGTCCCTGTCTTGGAGCGGTTGCCTATGAGCTTTAAGAAAATATATATATATATAATAATATATCAACTATCTAGCGTTTTGAATTAAGGTGTCTAACAAGACCTGTACAGGTTGAATCCAGCTACAAGCCTTTGGTACAGGCTTTACACGCACCCACACAAGGTTTTATGTACACAAATATTGCTAATAATTGTTAGCGTGTATAACGACTTATTAAACTGTCATTTTGTTATTAAAGTGTGTAATAAGAGGTTAAAAAGTTGCCAACTGCCATAAATCTGGATTCTTCAGGTCCCGTGGGTTTAATGTAATAACAGACCATGTGCCCGAAGATTTAAATCGACGAAAAAACAAACTCTACATTTGAAAAGCATTCCTTAAAAAAATACATTTGCCGCACTAAAACTGAGTAGCTAATGATGTACCATACTGAAACAGGGTTAAAAACATACGAAAACTGTGATAAACCTTCCACCGTGATCATTACCTCAGTTGTCAGCGGTTGATAGGAAGCCAAACACCGCCATCTTGAGGCCGAGCACCGGAACCGACATTCCTCCTGCCGTGGCTGTTGTTGCTATTAGCGACCGAGCAACTGAAGCTAAAAAAAATACTTCCTACGAAGAAGTGGAAGTGAAAAATGAGTAAAAATAGCAAGTACAACCGGGAATAAGCCGTCACTCATCATGTCCACCCCACCGAGAAAAACGGGAAACACGATGGAGGTAGGCTGCAGTCTGTAAAGGTTAATGATGTCAGCAGTAAATCTGTGCGTGTCCACGCTTAGCTAATGAGTGGGTAGAAAACTGTTGACTACACATTTAATGTCAAGTTTCGTACCGTCACAACTGTCACATTATCTTGTATTATAGTGGAATTAAAGATGTTTTTAAAGACATGAAACAAAGTACAAATACACTTATAAGATAGCTCACATTTCTTATTATATTGTAACCTCTTTTTACATTTTCTGTGATGCAAAAATGTTGCTGAGGTTATGAGGTTATGCTGCTTATATCCAAATTAAAGTAAATTGGTCAGGCTGTTATTAGCTCATTGTAGGTATAGTTATTTTTCAAATGTAAAAACAGTCCTCTCAGTTCAAACTCTGTTAATATTGGTATCAGTGTCACCCTCAAAAACTCTATATCAGTCAAGCTCTATGGTTTCATGCTGACATAAATGTGTGTCATGTTTTAACACTGGATATTTTCCCTTGTTACCAGCATATGGACATGATCCAGAAGTCAGTGGACAAACTTCTCAGCTTTTCTCCGGAGGATGCCACAGAGACAGAAATGCTGCGATCAAGGATAGATGAACAGTCAAATCTAATCTGCATATTGAAAGACAGAGCAGATGAGATGCTTTTGCGATGGCAAGCCCAGCAAAAAATTAACACAGAGCTGGAGGATAGTTTAACGGATTGTCAGAAAGACCTGGATGCCAAAATAAAGAGAGCAGAGTTATTAGAGGAGAGAACTGTGTATTTAGCCAACATCAATAAAAGTATAATTGCTTTCATGGAGGAATACAAAAATGAGAATGCCCAGTTAAAGATAGAAAACAAACAGCTGCAGTCAGAAAATGATTCACTTTTTTCCAAAAAATTACAAGATAAAGAAGTGTGTGTGCAAAAACTGATGCAAGATATCAAACTTCTTACAGAGAAATATACAAATACAGAAAATGAATATCGGTAAGTTTTGTTTTGTTACTATGATTGATCAATAATGTTGATTTAGTGAATTCAGAGTTTTAAAATGATAAGTTTTGTGACTCAGGTATGTTTTAAGCTTTTTAAATAAGAAGAATCACTGTGTCTTTTGAATTGCAAATTTAATACAAGGTGAATGAAGTAACTTAGATACCTCAGTTGTTGGCCATGATAGTTTACACCAATCATTATGAAACTCTGTCTTACATAAATGCTCAGGGAGAAATTAGCTGGATACGAGTCAAAACTCCTGCAACAGGCAAAACAGCATCAATCAAAGGAGGCGTCACTACTTGATCAATTACATGATGCACAGCAACAGCAAAGAGATGCTGCGCTGGAGTTCAAAAGTGAGTAGTCAACATTTAATCGTTCTCTTGAGTGTTATGAAATACAAGCCCCTGTAAACTTTGTAGCCATTTTTTCACAATTAGATATGAAGCTGAAGCTAGGAAAGGCAGAAGAAAAGTATGCTTTGAATGAGCTCAACGCAAGAAAAAGCATAGCAAGCCTTACCCAAAAGAAGGATGAACTATTGTCTCTGTCTATGGAGAGAGGGAGAGCGATTCAGGTAATCAAAGAATTAGCTCTCTTCACTATGAATTACAGCTCTGTAGAGTATGAACCAGTAACTTCATGTTTGTACAAATGGCCCAATATACAGCAGAAACAAGGAGAAATCCAGCAACTGGAGAGGAGATGGAAAGAAGAGAGAAGATCTCGGGCTGAAGCAGAGGATAGGTAAATCATGCAACAGCCTTTCTCATTGCAACAAGTAAGCAGCATCTCATTTGTCCTCAACTTTGCCTCAGGTTTGAACGGGAAGCACAAGCTGTCAACACACATGTAAAAGTGAAATCTCTCCAGTGTGCTCTTGATGAATCCACAAGGAACTATGAGAAGCTTGTAAAGGTTTGTTGAAATCTGCAGTTTTGAGAAGTGAACTTGACAATGGTCTCTATAGTTAACCAAGAACACTGTCAACATGTTTTTCTTTCCAATCATTTCACAGGATTTCGAAGCCTTCAAAGAACACAGCGCCAGCCTCCTCACGCAAGAGAGGGAGCTGAATAAGAAAATTCGCCACATGATAGGCTAATTATGAAATCAAACTTTGTCATTTTGTTCTTAACAAGGCAAGAACAAAAAGAGAAATTATGTAAGTATTATGTATTCTTTTCAGAGACATTTCTCTGAATAAAAATGTTCACACTCACCAAGCATTGACAGCTCTTAACAACGAAAAAGGAAAAACCATGACGAAAATCAATATAATTACAATGTAGTTTTTAATTTCTTCTCCACCATTCCAGAGAAATGGAACCACAACACAACATACTTAGCATGACACGTCAGAAGTTCCTCAAATAGAAATTGTACTGTACAAATATTTATCTCATAAAACTTTCCACCTTTGCAGATAAATCCTTTATGAATGTTCTTCTGCTAGTTTCTCAGCCTTCTGGACCACTTCTTCAATTGGACCCACCATGTAGAAAGCTTGCTCTGGCAGGGGATCATATTCACCTGGAAGAGAGAAAAGAAAAGCCATTTCCATCAAATCTCCATTAAAGCTATCCCATTCAGTTGCATTTTAGCTTTTGTACACAACCCTACCTCCTAAAATGCTCTTGAAGCCTTTGATGGTCTCCTTGAGAGGCACCAGCTTGCCCAAGTGGCCAGTAAAGACCTCTGCTACCTGGAAGGGCTGCGACAAGAAACGCTGGATCTTGCGAGCACGAGCTACAGTCAGCTTGTCTTCCTCTGACAATTCATCCATACCCAGGATAGCAATGATATCCTGTAGTGATTTGTAATCCTAAAAATAAACAGGTCAACTGTTAGACAAAGTTTGGGTTTCTTTTTTTAGATTTCCTTTTCTTAGACTGTGGCAAATTGTTGAGATTGTTGTCATTCAAAATGTGTTAGTATCCAACACAAGACTTGCCTGAAGGATCTTCTGTACACCACGAGCGACATCATAGTGTTCACTCCCAACAATGTTGGGGTCCATGATGCGGGATGTGGAATCCAGGGGGTCCACAGCAGGATAAATACCAAGCTCAGCAATGGCACGGGACAACACAGTTGTTGCATCCAAGTGAGCAAAAGTTGTGGCTGGAGCAGGGTCTGTCAGGTCATCAGCAGGGACGTAGATGGCCTGTAATACAATTAACAATTTAAGCATGTGTAATACAGAAAAACAAAGACTGCGCCAATATGTGGTTGGCATTTTGCATCTTCTCACTTGTACAGATGTGATGGAGCCCTTCTTAGTGGTGGTAATTCTTTCCTGCATTGTACCCATATCAGTGGCCAGAGTAGGCTGGTAACCCACAGCAGAGGGGATACGACCCAACAGAGCAGACACCTGAGGAAAATTACAAACATTCAGACACAAGATTAATATGCATCTGTTTTGTTGATGAAACCTACACATAATGAGGAAAAAAAAAACAATCTGCTACTGTGAACCTCTGATCCAGCCTGGGTGAACCTGAAGATGTTGTCAATGAAGAGCAGCACGTCCTGTCCCTCCTGATCACGGAAGTATTCAGCAACAGTTAGACCAGTAAGAGCAACTCTGGCACGGGCACCTGGGGGCTCGTTCATCTGACCGTAGACCAGCGCCACCTGAGGATGTACAGACCCAAACAGTTTAGCATTAATTAACACAGAATGAACAAGAATCTATCAAAACTGAAAGACTTCATTTTACATTGTGTGCTACGCTGTGCACTAACAAATAAGCATATTGTACCTTTGAGGTGGTGTCCTTCAGGTTAATGACACCAGACTCAATCATTTCATGGTACAAGTCATTTCCCTCACGGGTTCGCTCTCCCACTCCGGCAAACACGGAGTAACCTCCGTGAGCTTTGGCTACATTGTTGATCAGTTCCATAATTAATACAGTTTTGCCGACACCAGCACCACCAAATAGACCTACAGGAATACAAAATGTGAAATAGTGAATTGTCATTATGTACATGTATGGAAATTGAGAAAAAAAAAGAAAAAAGGACGTAATATAGACCACCAACCAATCTTGCCACCCTTAGCATAGGGGGCCAGCAGATCTACCACTTTGATGCCAGTGACCAGGATCTCCTGCTCCACACTCATGTCTGTGAATTCAGGGGCTTCAGCATGAATAGGAGCAGTCCTGTGAGATAATAAGGGTCTTGATTAAATACATTTTGGTTGTGAATAAATCCCAAGAAAATCCCCAAAATAAACAGACCCCATCAAATGTATACGTACTCTTTGCTGCAATTTTTCTCATATTTGTTGAAAACTACACGGACACACTGTTTTATGTAAATTACTTTTATTAAAAACTAATCCTCTGTTTTTGCAGTGCATTGTTTTAATATTACATTTCAAGGCAGAACAAATGTGCAAGAAAGTCAGAAAGCTTTACAGACAGTCTTGGTATCCAGCACTGTGATCTTCTCACTACTTACTGTTTGGTGCTAATTGGACCCCTCTCATCAATGGGTTCTCCAATGACATTCATGATCCTCCCCAAGGTCTCGGGGCCCACAGGGATCCTGATGGGGGCTCCAGTGTCCAGAACCTTTTGACCACGTACCAGACCCTCTGTACCGTCCATGGCAATAGTCCTGACGGTATTTTCACCTGGAGAAAAACACAAGAGACATTAAAGATGGTGGTCAGAGTTTATGATGGGCAGCCAATCACCTATTTGTTAAAGAGCATTCAGAACCAAGGACCTCAACCGACTCACCCAAATGCTGTGCCACCTCAAGCACCAGCCTGCTCTCACGCCCAGCCACCTCCAGTGCATTGAGAATAGGAGGAAGGCCTTCATCAAACTGAACATCCACCACAGCACCAATCACAGCCACTATGCGGCCATTGGCCAGTGCAGCCTGAGCAGCTGGGGTGGCATAACCCCTGTCTGGAAGGACAATAACAAGAAAAGGACAATGACAGTGACAACATGTTAAACTTCACCTTGCATGATGCAGCACCACCTACATCTGCAAATTTAAATAAAATGTGAGGTCACTTTAGAGGAATAAACTATCATCGATATAATCCACGTGAATTAGACTAAATCAACGAGACAGAAGAGTTTTCCACATTCTGGTGCTTCATGTTAGCGACAACAGTTTTAATGCTAACTCACAGACTACATTGTGTCAAACACTTGACTTGTACTGAGTTACTTGGAAAGGTCATTGATTGGAGCGAGTAAACCGAGGCATGACTTACGCTACAACGTCTGACTATAGGAACAATACGACCACATGATCTGTTACTTTATCATTTAGCATCTTTATTTGAATAAAAATCCCTGCTGAACGCGAATAAATGGAGAGTTAAGCATTGTAAAGTTCAGGCCTGACCCACCTAGCATGCATGCATTTGTATTCCAGACAAGTCATGGGCCATGCAGTATCGCCTACTGCTGTCAGTCGAGCCATGTTTAAAAAGTATGCACTTACTCAAATTAAGGGCTGCATGTCTCGCACTGATCGTCTTTAAGGAGTTAATCCCGGGCTTAACAGCCTGCAGAGCCCCGCTGCAGCAACGTCCCACAGCACCCAACATGGTTAAGATGGCTGAAGGTGAAGGCACACACAGTCCGGCAGGCAACGACTGGTGAAGTTTTATGGCTGAGCACAACCGATCAGCGCATGCGCATTGCGCACTCCACCACGTCGTGGTTTTGTCCCCTCACAAACCACAGGAGGGCAGCAAACACCCACCTACAGCTTTCCCTGTTACATTTATTTCAGCTGCATTGAGTTGTATAGAGATCTCGTGCTTTGATAAGTGGAAAGGGGTGGACCCCAACATCGGCTATGCAGCAGGCAAAGCATAGGGACACGGAAGGGCACGTGCAGTAAAGGACAGGAAGTCCCAGTCTTGGAGAGAGTAAACCATCATGCAACAGCAGCAACATGGTGTCTAATGTGTCTCCTACATAACGATCCACAAATCGCCTCTGATGTCTGTCCCAACAGTGCCTGAGTTTTCATGATTGTGGTGTATAGTGTCTGTGTGAGTCAATGGGTGAAGCGGAAAATATTGCAGAGTGCACTGAGTGGTCTCGAAGACTAGGAAAGTGCTATGTAAGTGCCATCCATTTACCCAGGGCCTCAACACACACATTTCAATAAGTTCACACGCCCACGTGCCACACATGACGTTTCTCACGCTGGGAAGTGATAGAAGTCGCCGCACATGAAATAGTCATGAATGGATGATGCGAAGGCAGGTCGCTCTGTTCAGTCCATCCATACAGCTGTCTTGAAACCTTTCAGCCAAACGGAAAATAGTATTTCTTGTTGTCTGGTAAAGTCTGGGCTTCCGCAACGCTGCAAGCACGAATGTTCCGAACGCGTGAACAGACAGCGACAGACTGACCATCTACCGGGTGGAATCGAACCCGTGGGGACGTAAGCTGACTTCATGATGTGACAATGGGACACTCACACGCTTCACGTGAACTAGCCTAAGTCATGTCCAGTCTATGGTCTGTAAGACTTCCGCCTCTCAGGCCCTGAAATTTGAACGTCAGCTAGTGACTGAGTGTAAGAGCCTGACAGGGTCCAGATGCTGTGATAGGAATGGGACAGGACCAGGACCACCAGAAGCGGAACCGGGACCAGAACAGGGACAGGGAGCGGATCTGTTCCGACGCTTCCGACAACATCACCTGTATTTGACTTCACATGGCTATGAACTGTGGGTAATTTCCTTAAGCGAAGTTAGCATCCATGCTAGCCGACAGTGAGGGACTGCCTTCATGATGTTACAATGGGACACTCAAGAGTACCGGAAACGGTACCAGAACCGGTACTGGTACCGGAACCCGGACCACTAGAACCGGAACCGGTACAGGATCAGGACCAGTACCGGTGCCGGAACCTGGACCACTAGAACCGGAACCGGTACCAGGACCACCAGAACCGGAACCGATACCAAGACCAGAACCGGTACCGGGACCGGACGTTACCGGAACCGGTAGCGTTCGGG
>OMNW01006137.1:30606-55816 GCA_900303245.1 Selene dorsalis | reverse complement strand
TGTATACATATCTAGTAATGACATTGTTAAATATTTGATTCCATGTTTAAGACCACAATATTTCTGCTGATTTCACACTAATTTCTTAATTAGTATTAAGGTTCACTCTTGATGGTGGTTTGACTGATCTATCAGTCCTGGTCAGATTTTTAGTCTCCCATACTGGTTTAGTACATTTTTCAGTCGCTGTCCTTAAATGTGCATAAGCCTCTACTTTAAAGTTCAACAAATAATCTTACTGAGACTTACCTGAAACTAATAATCATAGTGTGTTTGTTAGCTTTGATTGAGTGCTATGTTGTACCTCTTTGTTTCTACAATAGCTAAGGATGGACAAAATAAACACTGTTTTTCACTTTCATGTTCTGACATAACCTTAAGGCCGCCGAAGGTCCCATATACTTGTTAAGGGAGAGATGAGGAATGACATTCAGTTGGTTGCAATCTGAAACCTCACCACTAGAGGGTGGCTACTTAACGATTCCTTTGATAAAGTGTTACTGATGTAATGAAAAAATGTTATCCTGTCACATCAGGGTGAAGCAGGATTAAGTGGACTACCTGGGCGAGAGGGTGCCGAGGTAAATGCTGCAGTATATGGTCAAAATAAAGAAAATATTCATTTGTATCACATTTGTTTGTCCACACATCACATTTTATTAATTTTAATTGCAGGGAAAACCTGGCTACAAAGGAGAGAAGGTATGCATTTCAAGCTAATACAATAACAGTATCTTACTCTGCCGGAAGCAATTTAATGTGTAACACTCGTGATGTCTACATAGGGTGAGAGGGGTGAGTGTGGCACTCCAGGAATCAAAGGAGACAGGGTACGACTGCACTGCTGACACTGAACACATTGAAAATATATGCTCACAATTTTAGCATACTGTATTTGATGCTAATGTCTTTCTATTCCTGATGTATTGTGCTCCAGGGTCTTGAGGGTCCATCTGGTGGAAGAGGACTCAGAGGTGTGCAGGTTAGTAATGATCAATGTGATTACAGAACTTGTTTTTTGATAGTTCAGACTCCATATTGTCTCTTCATACTGAGTGATACAGTTATCTGTTTCTGGGTGTTTGAACATTATTGGCTGCATGTTGTTGGTTGTGCCCAGGGGTTACCAGGACCACATGGAGACCTTGGACCGGAGGGCCCTCAGGGAAAGCAGGTCAGCCCCTTTTGAACAACTCTCACCTACCTCGTTGCGCACATCTGCTGTGACCTTAACATTTCCTTTTAAATGAGTGTAAACAAGAGGTTGGGATTTTACTACCCCAGACTTAACCATACAGCAGAGAGGGCTGTTTGTCTGATAATAGACCCCTACACGAACATTTGGCAATGACCCAAAGTCTTCTCCATTATTACTGTTATTTACCTGCATGAGGATGAACCAGCAGCGATAAAAATCGTGTTCTGCTTAGGGCTTTCCTTTTTTTCTGAAAACAGACTAGGAAGTGCCTACAGCACTGTCAGCCTCTCCAACAAGATCTGCAGTTAATAATCTACACAGAAAATCAGTGTATGCTCAATGTCTCACCATGTGAGGACATGTAGGCGGCATTCGCAAAGATTGACAGCAGTCTTGGTGGTCTCTGTGTGGTGTTCTATGAGAAAAGACCTCTGTAAGTCTATAATGTGCATTTCTGTATGTACGTCTTTCTATTATAAAACTTCTATAGAAAAATGCATGTTTAAATGAAAATTCTTACTTCTTAATCCTGACAAGCAAATCCGCGCCCCTGGGACAAGATCATTGTTAGGCAAATATATAGAATATAAGCAGGGATATAGAAACTCTTGTGTTAAAACAGGCTAAATGACTACATCGCCTGTCTATATTGCCAGGCTCTTCATTTGTGTTTTTCTTTTTTTTATCTTTAGATATAAGTTACTTCAATCCCAAGAAACTTTGATTTACTCTTCCAACAGTTATTTGTGTTTGGGGTTTCTTAAACTCTGAGACGTTCCAGGAGCTTAAGATTTGCTCATATTTGTCCCGACATGCAAGTAGAGATCAAATATCTCACCGACTACTTAGTTTACTGTACACACAAAGGATTTACAGCAGTAGTTTAGGCTTCAAAGGATCATCTTGTCTTTTCAGTGGTGCAACATTTTATATATATAGAGCGAAGGCAATTTAGGTTCAAATCAAGTGGTCTAAAAGAAGAAGTAAAGAAAGAAAGTAATTTAAAGGACAACTCAAAATGAATAGTTCATTATCAATGTAGCTAATGTTAATTCATGGTTTAAGCTTCAGTGTACACTGACAAGTGACAAGTGTTCTTATGTTTGTGATCACAGGGTGAACGTGGCCTACCTGGTCCTCCAGGAATTCAGGGGGAAACTGGTATTGGGCTCCATGGACCAAAAGTGAGTCATTCTATGGATCAACCTATAATACTTTATTGTACTTGGTGATTAACTGTGATTATTTGAACGGTATGTCTTTTGGTTGCTGTTATTGAACTAATATACGATATCAATCTGCAGGGTGACATGGGGTTCCAGGGCAGACCAGGTCCTCCAGGTCCCCCAGGAGTGGGTGAACCTGGACTTCCTGTAAGTTTAGAGGAAACTGTCTGTGCTATGGCAGATTATGGGGTAGTTTTGTGTGTATAATATTTGTTTCAGTGACAGATAAAGTCTATGAAGGTACTTTGATCTAAAGACTGTTTGGGTGACATATTGCATACCTCTGTTTACAGGGACCTCAAGGACCACAAGGTGTTCAAGGCGAAAAAGGACCCCATGGTGAAGGATTCCCCGGACCAAAGGTATTATTTCGAGTGTGTCAAGACTGGAACATGCTGTACAGTGATTTGCCACAGTTCTCTTTAAGGTAGATCAGCAAGAGACAAAAGCCATTCCTCGAAGAAGAATACAGTTAAAACACCTCTATCACTTATTCTGATGACACTAATTGTTGATGTATCCTTTTGTAAGGTACTTAATCCCCTGTTCAGCCAAGGGATAAATATGTGGAACCACAGTGCTGCTGGAAATTCATTCAAGGCCTTTTATAAAATATAAACGGACGTCTGTTGATAATTTACGGAAAAGAGCAGTGGGAATAACTTGCTCAAACGTACTTGCACACATACTGCATGAATTACCTCTTAAAATTAAGAAAAATTAAGAAGATCTACTGTATTTATCCCAGGCTGGTATAGCATTAACACACAGTGAAAATAGAAAAAACAAGAGAATAAAATAGGAAAAAATAGTAAAATATATACTCAACTTAAGCAAAAGTATTTATAAATAAGAAGAAATCCTAATATCCTAGGGGTTAGATCCTAAGGGGTACCGACTACCAATGTGTGAAGCTGCCATTTCTAGTAGACATAATTCTCAGACCTGAAAATAACACGAAAGTCACTTTGCTGACATTGCTGATGTTTGAGTGTATGTTTCAGTCTAGTTGGACGTAACGGGGGCATTTTGCAGTTCATGACCTTCATCTGTCAAAAGCAGATCTCGCTCTGTTCTAACTGACTGACTTGCAGCTCAGGTGTTCATTCAAGCATTAACACTGTCTGTGATGTTGATATGTAACGCCTGTAAAAACTATATCTCTTACCACATGCTGCAACATGCTGTGCTATGGAACATACACTTTGCAAATGCTCCATCTCAGCTGCGATTCAACCAAGGGTTTAAGGGTTCTCATAAAAGACTGGGTGTTACTACAGTGATTATATGTCTTACAGTGTAACATGTGCTGGGAAATTAACAGTGACAACACATTTTACTGTACAGAAACAAAATCTAACCACAATGAAGTGAGATTATAAGAGTAAATACCCTCCCACAACAAAACTTGTGGAAAAAATTTACGATGGGAGGAGTTTATTTACGAGGTTGTTAGGATTAGTATGTACACTTTTATTTGTTAAAGGAAGCTCATGGTAAAAAATGCAGAAAATGTCCTCAAGCAATTACACATCTGTGCCACAATGGCTGTTATAAGTTTCACTCCTCTGTCAACTTCTACCTCTTGTATGAGGGATGTGTCATAGGTTATGAAATCCTCTCTCCTCCACTCACTAACATGATGTTAATATGATCAGGCTTATATATCTGTACTTTGTTTCACATACATGTTGGTCATACTGCTCCTATCAGTACCCTGAAACTTTATTATTCCTTGGTAGTGGAAAAGGTTAAATAATCTCGCTGCCAAGAAGAAAGGAGAAAAAAAAACATTCCTGGTGTATAGGATCGTTTGGTATCAATCACAAGAGGTGTACAGGAGCCAACATGCTCCTGTTCCATGGTGTCTTCAGTGAGAACAATGCAAATTTGGCTGTGACCTAATCTCAAGTGGCGTTGTGATGTAACTGACAGTGATGAAACTGACAATGATGAATTGATTTTGTTCCTCAGGGTGATCGGGGGCTCCCAGGACCAAGGGGACCAAGGGGACAGCAGGGAGTAGGAATCAAAGGAGAAAGGGTGGGTTATAGATTCATCATCTTACAAAGAAAATTCACCTCAACATACACTTCAATGTTCCTCCCTGAGAGTTTTGCCCTGCTATGTTGGAAGAGTCTTTTTGAACACAGTTTAATTTCTGATGTATTTCAGTTTGACATGATCAAACATCATCACCAACAGCAGCCTGTAGCTTAGAGCAGTATGTGATGAGATATGGTTCTTCTGCATCTAATAATCTAATTTAAATCTTAACAGAGCTTAGGCTGTAATGAAATAAGGTACAATGTAAGATCTGAGGTGTTAGGAGTGCACAGGTGGGAGATGAGCGGGCAATGGGGGATGGTCAGGTATCTGCAGTCTGTTCTGTCATTCAGATTCTATTGCCATATATTGAACATGTAGAATGCATGTCTGTGCTGACATGTCTACGCTGTTTTACTTTCAGGGTGATCTGGGGCCTCAGGGTGTTCCAGGGCCAAGTGGAGTGACTGGAGTGGGCATACAGGGAGAAAAGGTCAGTAGACTATTGTTATCTAAATGTTAAGAAAGTCATGTATCTGATTTCTCTGTCACACCTCGTGTCAAATGCAACTGTACCACATCCTGCATTGATAACCCTTAAATCTTAATTATTGCATAGGGAACTGAGGGTCCAAGAGGGCCACCAGGAGTCAGGGGGCTTCCAGGAGAAGGTTTACCTGGACCTAAGGTTTGTTCAGAGAGAGCTAGCATGGAACAACCTATTATAGACCAAGATTTTGATTCCATGTCATTTTTCATATTAGGGTAAAATTGGTTTTATGCACAGACCAGAGTGCGTTATTATGTTTAATTTCATAAACAATATAAATTAATGGTAAAGTGTTCTAACAACAAGGCAAATAAGTCCAGGACAGACACCAGCACCAAATAAATCAAAAACCTTGATGTGCCAAGAGACCTAGAGAAAAAACTAATTCTGTTTCCAGGGAGACCAAGGATTACCAGGAGAGCAGGGAGCTCCGGGAGAGAGAGGCATTGGTGAGCCTGGTCCAAAGGTAAACCAACTGTGATGAGAACCATTTAATAACCATTTAATTGTGGTCCTATTACCAGTGTTAATGTATTGAATCCATCAAAAATGAAATAATGCTTTTCTGCTGTTGCAGGGAGAGCCTGGAGCAGCTGGTCTGGGTGGTCTGCCTGGTCTTCCAGGAGAGGATGGAGCTCCAGGGCAGAAGGTAGAGTGCACAATGCCAACTCTGTGGAAAACTTCTGATGTGTAACCCAATTTCCTCCTAGAATCATAGAATCTGAACCATACCTCTCTTTCTTATGTCCACTAACTTACAATGAAAAAGTACTTGAATATTTCCAGTATCTCTACTTTTCTGAGTCGCTTTTACCTTTTCTCTCTCAGGGTGAGCCTGGTCTCCCAGGTTTAAGAGGTCCTGAGGGAGCACAAGGAATTGGTACTCAAGGAGAGAAGGTATGTTAGATGATGTCCTTGTGTAGTTCACATTGTTCATCAGATCAAACATTAATCAGATGGTGTACCTCCTCCCAGGGCGACCAGGGTCTGAGGGGTATCCGTGGGTTACATGGGCCTCCAGGTATTTCAGGACCCTCTGGACCAAAGGTAATGGAGTGTTTTACAGTGATGTGATGGTTTCCTTGATGAAGAAGAAAAACCTCTTGTTCCCAACCTCATTCCATCAATTCCACAATGATTATGCCGCTTTTGAAGAGTTATGCCACACTAATCCAACCATTGAACAGAGCCAAAAACAAGTCCTTTACATTCTTTTGGCAGCTAGAGTATTGTTACAATAGTGAAGAGCACAAATTGCATCTTAAGCCTCTGGTTGACCCCTTCTTGTCAGGGCGAACGTGGGATACCAGGCCAGCAGGGCATGCCAGGGCAGCCAGGACGCTCTATATCAGGTGCCAAGGTAAATAAACAAAAACCCATCATCAGTCTTGGCAGGTAGACAAGTAGTACAACCAGTGAGTGTGATGCCATGTAATGCATCAAAATATTGTTTCTGCTAAGAATCACTGTGACTTTATTATTTTGTCTCCAGGGTGATGTAGGTCCTGCTGGGCCTCCAGGTCCTGTTGGGGAAACAGGCCACGGACTACCTGGTCCAAAGGTAAACACTGCCATTTTAATTTAAGATAAAATATTTTAAGATCTTCAAAAGACATGTTTGTACAGGCTGCATTATGTTGTGGGTCTTCATCACTGTATTTGGTCTCTGAACCAGGGTGATCGTGGTTATCCAGGTTTACCAGGTCCACATGGTCCAAAGGGTGACGGCATTCCTGGCCCTGTGGTTTGTATTGCTACCTTTTAGTAGTCAGTAACATCCTATGCAAGCTGGTTCAGTCTAAACAAATCTTTGCACTTTATTCAGGGTCCTCCAGGAATGCCAGGCTTAC
Source organism: Selene dorsalis (assembly GCA_900303245.1). Taxonomy (NCBI): domain Eukaryota; kingdom Metazoa; phylum Chordata; class Actinopteri; order Carangiformes; family Carangidae; genus Selene; species Selene dorsalis. Next base: position 48,946 of record OMNW01006137.1, on the reverse strand, counting down.
CAGGAGAACTTGGCCCAGAAGGAATAGGAATACCTGGTCCTAAGGTCATTGTCTACATGTTTTGTTTTCTCTGTGTTGGGGGGATATGGTGACATGTCATAGTTCATTTCATAATATCATGTCTGTTCCAGGGTGACGTTGGCTTCAGAGGATTGCCAGGTTTGCCTGGCCCAGCAGGAGAGGGCTTACAAGGACCACCAGTAAGAAATTATCCACCATACAAAAGAACTCAGTCCAACCATAATTAAAATTACTCATCTTAATCAAAGATAATAACTGAACAAATTATCCATTAACCATATGTAAGGTTAAAGACTGCACGATGCAAGTATCTGATCACTTACTAAATGCGAGTCTGAAAGTTGTTCGATTAATCACTTAAACCAGTGGTCTGATTACTTCTAAACATTTGTTTTAAGGGTAGTGTTGGAAGACCAGGACCTCCTGGTCCAAGTGGACCTCCAGGAGAAGGTATTCAAGGCCCAAAGGTGAATGTTACCATGTTTTGTAGAAATGCAAGATCTGCATGATGAGATTTAATTTGCATTTGTACTATTTGTACTACAGCAACAGTAAAAGTCAAGCTATATGATGCAATTAATAGGTGCTGTTACACAGTACAGAATTGTCTCACAAACTGGCTGCAGGACAAATCATAATTTATGATCTTTCAAGAGTTTGGATGTATCCCTCTTGTGTGCCTCAACTAAGAGTACCTATAATTTCAGGGAGAGCCAGGATCTCAAGGTATGACCGGGCCTAGAGGGCCTCAAGGAGAAGGGTTTCCTGGCACTAAGGTGCGGTATTCAGATGTAGTTTTCAAAAATTTTATTGATATGTGATTAACTGGTCTCTGAATGATCATGTACCCTTTTCTTGCCACAGGGTGATCGTGGATTACAGGGTGAGAGGGGTATGAAAGGTTCAAAGGGAGATTTGGGAGATCCTGGAGTCCCTGGTGAATCAGTGAGTAAAACAGATTATTTATGTGTCGTCGGGTCAATAATCAGCCACCATGTTTTTAAGAAATGCTAAAACTGACGCTGTATGGGCAAACTCCAAATGGTGTTATTCATGGGGGACTGTTGTCTTACAATTACCATCTCAGTTCCACCTCCTTGTAAAAAATATCGTCTGACAGAGTAAGTGAATTGAAATTAATGTTGCAAAGTCTCTTCAAGCCTTGATACTTTTCATAGTCTGGAGAAAGAAGGTGAAAGAAGTATATGTCTAGTGTGTGTCAGAAAGTGTGCCGCCAAAACATATGAGTTGTTTGATATACTGGTAATAAAAAAGTGACACTGCTTTCAACTTTTTTCCAATCCCAGGGGAGGCCAGGAGCAAAAGGAGAACCAGGCCTTACAGTGAGTTTCTCAGTCAAACAAACAGTTGAGCTTTCAGCAAAATGTTGTGACATTATACTAATGTTAATGTTCCATATTTTTCAGAGAGAAGACATCATTAAGTTGATCAAAGAAATCTGTGGTAGGAGCAACAGTCAAATCTATTTTATTAGTAGAGTTTTGGAGAAGCTCATACACCTTTTGTAAGTCTGGTCAATATTCTGGCAATCTGGCAGCAGGATTTTGTATAAGCTTCAGTTTTACAAGCCATGATGGCAGTGATGGATGGCACTGTTGATGTGTCTGTTGGTCTACAATTTAGGTCCAGCCCAAATTATCATAACGAATGGATCAGTTACCATAGAATTGTGTGTTGACATTCATGGGCCCCAGAGGATCAACCCTATCAACTTTAGTAACCCCCTGACTTAACCACTGATAATCTGGTTTACAACCAAACAAATGACTAATTATCATCTGCCTCAGCTGCACTTTGTTTAGTGCTAATTACATCACATTATGTAGACCCTCTCTAAGTTGGAAAAGGCTTAACACAAACTCTAAAACCGATGTAACTTATCGCTTTCAGGATGTGGCATCAAGTGCAAGGAAAGGCCCATGGAGCTTGTGTTTGTCATCGACAGCTCAGAAAGTGTCGGCCCTGAGAACTTTGAAATCATCAAAGATTTTGTCACGCGGTTGGTGGACCGGACCACAGTTGGCCGCAATGCCACAAGAATCGGACTGGTTCTCTACAGTCTGGACGTCCATTTGGAGTTCAACTTGGTTCGTTACATGACCAAACAGGATGTCAAGCAGGCAATCAGGAAAATGACTTACATGGGTGAGGGTACATACACTGGCACTGCCATCCGAAAGGCAACTCAGGAGGCTTTCTACAGCGCTCGGCCTGGAGTCAGAAAAGTAGCCATCGTCATCACCGATGGTCAGACTGATAAACGAGAGCCTGTCAAACTTGACATAGCTGTGAGGGAGGCTCATGCTGCAAACATTGAGATGTACGCCCTGGGGATCGTCAATTCTTCTGATCCTACCCAAACGGAGTTCCTGCGAGAACTCAACCTCATTGCCTCTGACCCCGACAGTGAACACATGTACCTTATTGATGACTTCAACACACTACCAGGTGATAACCACAGTCAGATGTTATAAATGTCATGCCTTCAGCAGCATGTTCATGGTTTTCATCATCATTCATTTTTCAGTCAGCCGAAAGGTTATAAAGTGCTTATTATTAACCAATCTCCTGATTTCTTTTTTTTTTCAGCGTTGGAGTCTAAACTGGTCAATCAGTTCTGTGAAGATGAAAATGGTGCACTTATTTATAATCGTATCACAAATGGACACTGGAATAGCAACAATGGTCATGGCCATGGTATTAATGGAAACAATGGACATGTAGAGAATGCAAATGGATATAATGGTAATATTTATGGAAACAATGGCTACGGTAATAATGGTAATCCTAACAGTTATGGAAACAATGGATATGATAATAATGGTAATGGTAATGGTTATGGAAACAATGGCTATGGGAACACTGGGAATGGCTACAATTACAAAGAGGAAGACAAAAATGAGAAACGCACCATCAGTCGAGGCCGAGGGGACACGTTCACACTTCCCATCAGTGCTGACCCACTCCCTATTCAGGTCTTTACTGAAAACACTAGTTTTGTTTTATTTAAAACTATACTCTATTTATGGTGCAGAATTCATCTCCTCACTCATAAATTTTCATTCTGTCATCTTTATCTAGGTGGTGGATGATGATGATGGCGAAGATTTAGACATCAGGGCACACATTCGTGGCAGTAGCACTGTGGCAGTAGTCAACAAAACGACATTGCTATCACCTGTTAGAGACAGCTCTGTCTCCAGTGAGGCAGTCTTATCCTCTTCATCATCTTCTTCAACTTCAGTCTCATCTTCAACATCTTCGTCAACACTGGGTTCACGTTCATCCTTGAACTCTAATCAGTTGCAGCCAGTGGTGAATCCTGTCCTACCTGAAGGTGAGTGCTGCACTCCGACTCAATAGACAAGTCAGACAATTACAGACATGCTAGATAAAGACAAGTATGATGGAAGGTGTCAGTTTATTTTCACTCTCTGTCTATTGTGCCGTAGTACTTTGTACTTCATACTGAAACCCTGATTGGCTGTTTATGAGGCACACTTCGCAAAAACTAATGCAGCCTAATACAACAGTCCTACAAAAGATCCTACCAACAAGAAAGTGGTCATACAGCTGAATCAGCACAATTTTTTATGTACCTAATAAAGTGACTGTTGAGTGTATTATAGAGTGTGGATTAAAAACACAAATAGGTTTTTGAAAATGTGTATCTCAAACTCCATTTCTCCTTCAGAGGCCCCTGTTATTGACCCCCGCTGTAAGCTCAGCCTGGACCAAGGCACCTGCAGAGACTACCTCATCCGCTGGTACTATGACAAGCAAGCCAACGCCTGTGCACAGTTTTGGTATGGAGGCTGTGGTGGAAATGACAACCGTTTCGAAACAGAGGATGAATGCAAGGACACTTGTGTTCTGTTCAGATCAGGTATGTTTTGAAGATTTTTTTTTTTTTTTTTTAAGCAAAAATACATCTCATTCTCATTTTAGCAATCTTTTCTGATTATTTTACTTTACTGTTCACAGGTGAATAAAAAGGAGAAGAAACTGATCAGAACAAGGACTTTTCTGCTCTTCCATGTGCTAATTTGTTATTCTAATGTGATGCAATCTATCACTGGTTTTTGGAAAATATAATGCACTTTTCTAACACTTAAATAACAAAGCTGTGTTAAACAGTCATGACAGAGTCCTGAGAAACTGCCAGTCGTTGCTCTTTAAACCACAGAGCTCTAGAAAAAGTGACAATATTACCTCAAAGAAATTGTGTTGTGCTTAGTAGACCAGAAGAAATCCTTGATCTGTGCGGGTATTAAACTCTCAACTTCAGGGAATTTATTACAACTAAAACTTAACCTATTGATCATTTACCATATAGATCATATACCTCCATGAGTCATGAACTTAGCATACACTGAATATATTTCTAGCAAGAAAGCAGCAGAGTTGTTTGTTTACGTTGTGTCGATATCATTTGCTGAAATATGCTCTGAGAACCTCTGTGTACACTCTGTCTGTTGTTGTTATAATGAATCAGTCCTTACCTGGAAGCTGTAATAAAGAGCCATGCCTGTGTGGACACTGCCCTCAGGGTTGTGCTGTGAATGTCACATTATGATGAAGATTGAGGCACTCTGCAGTCTATCCATCAAAGGCCAGTCTATTTTGGCTGTGTGTATATCTAGATACAAGTTTTGTGTGTTTTGTAATAATAAAATGTAAAATAATGGTGACTGACTGTTTTTTGTTTGTGTTTATTAAGCAAAGCAACCACTGACATTGCAACCATCATCTATGTTCTCCTTTCTATGTGTACCAGTAGAAACAGAGGAAAAAATATGGAGAAAATATGGTTTGTTTTTGATTTATGACAAATACTGTAATCTAACTTCATTTTCTTTCTCGTGTAAAGTATATTGAGTATTCCCTTTGTATGTGAATTTTGCTATATAACTTTTACACCAGTCCTTACTGTGTCCATATGTGCCTGACATCTTAATTAGAAGGCATTCTTGGCACACCTGCCTTTAATAACACACTAATTAGGAGCCCCTTTGGATTTAATGGTTTGCTTTAGGGTATTCCTCTTCACGTTCATGGGCAGAAGAAAGGCAACATGTTTCAAATTTCGTTTTATAACACATTAGTACCTGATAGACAGATGCTTCTCAAAAAATACCAAAAAAAAAAAACCTTCTTTGAGCGATATGGCCAGGGCCGTGGCTCCCATCCATAGACTGTGTACAAAGGTGTGAAAAGGTGAGCCAGCGCTCCCAGCCGGCTCACCTGCACCTTCAGCCCCACAGATGACCACTCTGCCCGCAGTTTCTCCCAGGATTTAACAGCTTTAAGTAAAAGCCCACTTAGGCAGGGCATAGTGCAAACCATAGTTTCATCAATGCATGGACCAACACTGCCATCTATTTGTAAAAACCAACATACACGTTACAAATAGGAAAATTGTATCTGTGGATAGCCTAGCAAAACACGTGTTCAAATCAAGGAATATTTGTAGATCATCCTCTGTGCATTTACAGGTATTAATGAGACAAACGTAACCCCCATACATAATCACGTAACAGGTGACGCCTGTGAATCTGTGATAAAGTAGCAGTTACCTCATTGTGCCAGTAGACAGCAGCAACGCACTTTACCGTGCGCAGTCTTTCTGAAAGACGAAGAAGAAGACTAGTTGCCGTTGCCACGGTGATTATGACGCCAGGATTCTTCAGATTAGCCAGCATACTATACCTTTAGCTAGTAGCTAAACCAGCAGCCGGAGATTAACGCTGCAAAACTAAGAAGAGAGATTGGTAACCTGTGAGCATGGCGTCTGTTTTAGATGCTCTGTGGGAAGACAGAGATGTCAGATTCGACATTACCGCACAGTAAGTTAACTCTGAATTAGTTTGGGATGATTTCACCATCGTAGAAGCTGGTTAGCGCCCGTTAGCTTGTTGCTAATACTTCCCTGTGGTGGTTTACCAACAGTTGTGTTTAACCTTGCTAAAAATGGCACCGTAATGTCATATTTGCGATATGGTAAATCACTGTCTGTCTCTTCATGTGACAGGCAGATGAAAACTCGTCCAGGAGAGGTGCTCATAGATTGCCTGGACTCCATAGAAGACACGAAAGGAAACAACGGCGACAGAGGTAGTTTGTGGTTCACATTATCTTGGCAAAGTGTGTGGTTCGGTTGTCAGACGGCTGATAATTGATAATGACCACTGTTTTTGTAGGACGGCTGTTAGTAACAAACCTGAGGATCATTTGGCATTCTCTGGCCCTGCCGAGAGTCAATTTGTGTGAGTACACCTGCATGGTTAAATCCATTCATTACCTCCACGAGCTGATTATTTCTCCTGGAAAGTGTTTATATGAATTTATTCAAAGGCCAGTATTGTAGGTTTGTGCATCCTCAATTTAGTTTTCCTATTGGTGTATGTAAATAAGCCAATTTGGTCAGCTGTAGGTCATCACTGCTTTGTTCTAGTTTTCTCCCCAGTCCCCATTACCATTCATTCATCATTATCAATTAATAAGTTTGAAGGTCCAAAAGTTGTTCTCATTTGTTACAGAATAACAGTCTATACAGAGCGCCTTGTGCCTTAAGGATTTTAGTTTAAGTGCTCACAATAGCCAGTGCATAGCAACAAAATACAGTGTTGTGATGATTACAAAAGGTGATGTGTGAATCTGTGTGAGAAATTCAAATTTTGCTATTTTTTCCAGCTGTGGGTTACAACTCAATCATTAACATCACAACAAGGACAGCTAATTCAGTGAGTAATATTGTTTTTTCTTCTGTGTTTCTGACTATTAAAGGTATTAGTGTTAAATGTTTTCCACAATGATATTTAATTTTCAATCCCATTCTTTTTGTGCAGAAAATATCTATCTATCTATCTACAAACTGTTACTTAAGATATTATAGTCACTTCTTATATTAGTGGAAGTGGAAGAAATTCACAGTCTATGTAAGACAGAAAACAGATAACAAAGGCACTGCTGGTTCACTGTGGTAATACTGTGGTAAATAATATATATGACAAGTAATAATTAAAAAACCTTTCATATTTTTTTCAGAAATTGAGAGGCCAAACTGAAGCACTTTACATCCTGACAAAGTCCAACAACACAAGATTTGAGTTCATTTTCACAAATGTGGTTCCAGGAAGTCCACGGCTCTTTACTTCTGTCATTGCTGTACACAGGTATAACAACGCATGTTCTATTCTTTGCTCATGGTGAATACAAAATATAGGACTTAATAATCGCAAATATTTTACATATGTTTTGTTTTGTTGCAGGGCCTATGAGACATCAAAAATGTACAGGGACCTGAAACTGCGAGCTGCTCTCATTCAAAATAAGCAGCTGAGGCTTTTACCCCGGGAGCAAGTGTATGATAAAATTAATGGAGTGTGGAATTTATCCAGTGATCAGGTATTGATGTTCTCCATGAAACGTGCCTGTTGATTTTATTATCAGCATTTCCAAATCTATGTAATGTACAGATCCACACATACAGATTTGACCAGAACCAACTCTACATGTGTACAGAAGGATCTTAACAGTCTAAATGCAGCAAGTTGACAATAATACATCTGATGTGATCACTGAATAGTTTGCAGTATGAGTAGATTAATTTGACTCCATGTTTGTTTGCTTTCTTTCAGGGTAATCTGGGGACTTTCTTTATCACAAATGTTCGGATTGTGTGGCACGCTAATATGAACGAGAGTTTCAATGTCAGCATTCCTTACCTCCAGATTGTAAGTATAATACACTATATAATAATGATAATGATAAAAATACCATCCTCAGGCTGCTTGACTTAACTAAATGAACAAAATGCAGTGTTACAAATTTATTTGCTGTATTGACTGGTTCTCATTAACAACATTCTGGTATTTGGAATTTTGAGTCTAGAATTTGTATGTACCAACATGTGAAGCAATTAAAATTGAGGTTGAGTCATGACTTTCTTCTAAAGATGTTGTGTTTTTTGTTTTTTTCACTCCCTTTTCCCCCGAAGTGGTCAATCAGAATAAGAGACTCAAAGTTTGGCTTGGCTTTGGTGATAGAGAGTTCACGGCAGGTAATATGTTTTTCTCTGCAGTTTGATAGACTGATGAAAATTTCTTGTAGTAACAGGAGTTCCTTGTCTGATTTGTGTTTTGGAAATCTAGACATGTACTCTGTCTTTTTGGTTTTAGAGTGGTGGCTATGTGCTGGGATTTAAGATTGACCCTGTGGATAAGCTTCAAGATGCACTTAAGGAAATCAACTCACTGCATAAGGTGTACTCTGCCAACCCTATCTTTGGAGTGGACTATGAAATGGAAGAAAAGGTGAGAGTATCACACACCTCAACAGTAAATGAGCCAAGATCAAAAATACCAACAGCTGATTTCTTCCATCTAGGTCACTATTAATATATTGAATACTTCTCTATAGCTCCACTATGGCCTCATCACTAGTCCAGTTTTACCTGTTGTCATAGCGTTGTTTGTCCCAACAATGATTGCAGCCCCAGCCGCTGGAAGAGCTCACAGTGGAGCAGCCTCCTGATGATGTGGAAATTGAGCCTGATGAGCAGACAGATGCCTTCACCGTGAGTGTTTCCATTGGCCACTCTCACACTCCTCTGGGTGTCATTGGCTTAGTTTTCAGACTCTCAGAATAGCTGTTTGCTAATGCCTTTCAGCACAATGAACAAACATGAATTTATGTTGCCTAGTGCTTATGTTTGTTGGAGTGGTGCTCATCTGACAATAACCAATAACAGTAACCTATTCTTACACATAATAAGTTCGCAGGTTAGTCCGATAAAATGTTGTAATAACTTGTTTGTGTTCGCTTTCTTTCAGGCCTACTTTGCTGATGGCAACAAGGTAAATTCTCACAACTAATGATTTTAATTATAAAGTATTTTGTATAGTTTGTGAAATGTTGTTTATTGTCATTCCAAAGCAACAAGACCGGGAGCCGGTGTTCTCTGAGGAACTGGGCCTCGCCATTGAGAAGCTAAAGGATGGCTTCACGCTTAATGGATTGTGGGAAGTCATGGGCTGAAATAATTGAGATGTACATTTACATGGTGTAACTATTCAGGAAATAATGTATGTATTTATAGCTCAGGTTAAAAGTTGTACAGCTAATGCAAATATACTTTTTATAATAAGAGAAAATAGTTACAGATTGATTATAGGGTAAGTTGTATAAAGTATATTTTCTTTTAGTGGTTAGATTGTGAAGTAAAATGCAGTTTGTACTGTTATGAGTTAATAAATGTATCTAAATAGATACTGGAGAGTACGTCTCATACAAACAGAACCAAATGATCCTGGGCTAACTTTAAAAAAAAGTACAAGGTGCTAAACTATGTTAAAGATGTTGAAAGAGGACAGACTGTCACCTCCTGTGGTAGCAGCTGTTCATCGACCCTGTCTGCTTGTTAGGTAACTCCCCTTTAGATGTACTCACACACTAATACTGAATCACACAAGAAATAGTCATTACTATCAGTGAATAGTGACTCACTCCACACATAGAAGTTACTAGAATACACACGATCATAGTAAGCTCCAGCTGAATGTGTTATCACAGTAAAGCAACTGGTCCTGCCCTTGTGTTAAGAGTGCTCTGTTTTTTATTTCATACTTTGTTGTATTTATTGTGTGAATTTATAGTCACAGTGTTGCATAAATGGAAGTAAATAAAATGAAAGGATCAGAGGTTATTTTTTGTTTGGCTGTACAACAATGTTGTTACTAATCACTGGGGTGACAAGGCCATCACAGTTGTTTCTACTCTATGACAGCTGTGTGAGCTCACAGACTTGGCCAACCTGAATTCTTCATGGATGGGGTGTTTGGCTATATTTAGAGGGACACAGTTATATTGAAGTGGCTTCAGACCTGACTGTCTATAGTTCTCTGTGTTCACCAGCTCAGACAATCAGTCAAGAACTGCTTCACCTTCATTCACTTCCTGTCCTAAAAGAAAGAATGGATCCCCAAGGCTTGAGGGAAGATCTCCGTCTTTTTCAGAGCACTTTGCTGCAGGATGGACTCAAGGAGCTTCTGAATGAGAATAAGTTGATTGACTGTATCCTAAAGGTTGGGGACAGAAACATCCCCTGCCATCGGCTCATTCTGGCAGCATGTAGTCCTTATTTCCGGGAGCTTTACTTTGCAGAGGATGGCAAAGAAGTGGACCAAACAGAGGTTGCTCTGGAGAACCTGGACCCCAACATTATGGAGGTGATTGTGAATTACATGTACTCAGCAGAAATTGACATCAACGACAATAATGTTCAGGATATTTTGGCTGCTGCCAATCGCTTCCAGATCCCCTCAGTGTTCACAGTGTGTGTGAATTACCTGCAGAAGAAGCTGTCCAAGAAAAACTGTCTTGCCATCTACAGGCTGGGACTGATGCTGAACTGTGCCAGACTGGCAATGGCAGCTCGCGATTACATTGCAGATCGGTTTGAGACCATATCCAAAGATGAGGACTTTTTAGAGCTCGCTCCACCAGAACTCTTTGCAATTATTGGAGCAGATGCACTGAATGTAGAAAAAGAGGAGCAGGTGTTCGAGCTGCTCATGAGGTGGATCAGGAAGGACAAAGATAAGCGTGTAAAATCTTTAGGTGAGGCCTTTGAGTGTATTCGTTTCCGTTTGCTCCCAGAGAAGTACTTCAAGGAAAAGGTAGAGAAAGATGACCTGATCAAGGCCGACCCTGAGCTCATCAAGAAGCTCAAAGTTATCAAGGAGGCCTTTGCAGGGAAGCTGCCCGACAACAAAAAGGGACAAGGTGGTGAGGAAGGAGAAGAGGGCAAGTTGCCTGGCTACCTGAATGACACCCGCAGATATGGCATGTACGCCAAAGACATGGTGCTGATGATCAACGACACGGCTGCTGTGGCCTATGACTGCCAGGAGAATGAATGTTTCCTTGCTGGGATGAGTGAGCAGATCCCCAAAAATCATGTCAGTCTCATATCAAAGAAGAACAACCTGTACGTGTTGGGAGGACTCTTTGTTGATGAGGAGGACAAAGAAAACCCACTGCAATGTTACTTCTACCAGGTAGGAGAAACCTCTGTTTAATGTCCAGAAAATGAATTCTTCCTCTCTTTGTTTTTGAGCTTATTTTACTATGCCCCCCAGTTGGACAGTCTTTCTTCTGAATGGATTGCTCTGCCACCGATGCCCTCCCCCAGGTGTCTGTTCGCTATGGGGGAATTTGAGAATCTCCTCTTTGCTGTGGCAGGACAAGATTTACAGTCTGATGAGTCACATGACACTGTTATGTGCTATGACACTGAGTGAGTTTGACACATCGACCATCTGGATGTTAATTTCCTGGGTTCATATCGAAAGCGTTTGTGTGGTTGAACACCACTGTCGCTTTTTCTGCCCCTGTAGGAAAATGAAGTGGACTGAAACAAAAAAGTTGCCCTTGAAAATCCACGGCCACTGTGTGGTCTCTGACAACGGGCTGGTGTACTCTATTGGAGGCAAAACAGATGAAAAGTAAGCCTGCGATGCCGGAACATGTGATATGAGCTCGAAATATGATTGTCACAGGTTGTTAACCCTACTTCTGATTCATTTTTGTCTCTGATGGTAAAGTAAAGCAACCAACAAGATGTTTGCATACAACCACAAGAGGTCAGAGTGGAAGGAGGTAGCTGCCATGAAGACACCCAGGTCCATGTTTGGAGCAGTTATCCACAAAGGGAAGATTATTGTGGCTGGAGGCGTCAATGAAGAAGGCCTCATCGGCACATGTGAAGCCTATGACTTTGGAACCAACAAGTATGTACCTTTATTTCTATAATAAGTATATACCAATTTACAAAGTGTGTTGTTGTTTTTTTCAGCCATATTTGGATATTATAAATGTGTTCAGATATCATATGTTTTTTTGTTGTTGTTTTTTTGTCAAACTGCAAAACAAATACTTAGCTATCAAATGTGTGACTGTGATATTTTTGGTGATATTTTGATATTTTAATCAAGTTGAATACACCTTGCTGCAGGTGGTCACCCTTCACAGAGTTTCCCCAGGAGAGGAGTTCAATTAACCTGGTGAGCAGTGGAGGGCTGCTGTACGCTGTCGGAGGCTTCGCCATGGTGGAGAAAGAGGACAAACAGTGTGCACCCAGTGAAATCATCGACATTTGGCAGTATGTGTTAACTTTGTTGCATTTTCCAGTATATTTTATGGGATTTCAGTTTCAGATTTCACTCTCCTTGCACTAACATTTTAACTTCCTTACCAGGTATGAAGATGACAAGAAGCAGTGGAGTGGTATGATCAAGGAGATGCGTTATGCAGCTGGAGCCTCGTGTGTGTCCATGCGTCTGAATACAGCCAAAATGCCCAGACTGTGAGGACAGTTCATGTGAACTACATGCTCTTATAAAGTAGCTGATTGTTTATCATGAGACACGTCTCCTTTGCCTGTATTGAGTTTTTGTTTTAATAAAACGTATCTTGATCACCAGTGTGGATTTGGACCAGAAATTGTTGTTTCTTCAGATCCTACTCATGACGCATAAATATTGAAGCCAACAGGTAATAGTTTAAGTAAACTCACTATTGTTAGATATGTACAAAACATAAAACAATGCTTCAGCTTTTATTCAAATAAAAAATACTTAATACAAAAGCACAAGATATACAATCTTGCTTAACATGAATGAGGTAGATTCATGTCAATTTTAGGCTCTATGACAAAAATATAAGGATCACTTGCATCTTTGCATTCAGTCACTCTGTTGAAAGAGTCTTTAAAACCAGGCAGGAGGATCAGGGTCTAATGTAACATTTCCTGTGTCATTCAATAAATAGTTTCTTCAAGAAGAAAGCTCTCTAAATATCTTCTTCTTTAGATATTCCTTCCAGGCATCATGTGTCGAAAGCTCCATAGAGTTCCATTCAAAATGAGGGATCTGTAGTTAACAAAAAAACACACTTATTATTTCACTGCCAGCATTTTACACAAGATTACACTGACATTTATTAAGAAACAAGACACAATACTGGGTCTTCTTACCTGAACAACGCGATATCCCAGAATTTCAAGGTGTCTTTTTCTCATCAGGGTTTCACCTTTCATGTGATGAGAATTTTTACAGAAGCATTTTGAATCCAGGAAGTCCACAGCAACTCTGAGAGATATGTAGAAACAAAACATCAAATACACTTCATTTCTGAGTGGTCTGGTTATTCATTTTCAGTATTCAGGTAGTGTTGTATTTGTGTGGCTACCGCTGAGCTCCAGGTGGCAGCTCATCCTTGACGTCTTCCAGTGAGCTCGTCCCCCAGTGAACCGTCCCTCTGTCTGAGATTTGCAGTGTGCTCGAGGAGCTGTAAGGCAGCGGCTGTAGGTGTGCATCCAGGGTGCATTCAAAATCTGAAAGAACGAAACGTGGTCACAGTACATCTCTATCATTAGCCCCATGTCCCACTCGATTCCACTGAAGGCTGTATGAAGGACAAATTCAAGTCTGTGTAGCCGACTGTGGGCTAATTTCATTGAACAGAAATGTCATGCACCTGCACATTGATGAATTGGAACAGATGTGATTAAGTTATGGATAGAACCATCCTAAATCAGAATGGAATGGAAAAAGTTAACTCACCTATGGTGTAAAAATATGGAGTGACAACTGCTACTCGGACACAGTTAATGCCACCTAGAACTTCACCCAGCATTTTGTGGACTTGCTGCTGTACAGAATTTGCAACACTGTTCCCTGAAGAGAAATTACAGTTAATGGATTCATTCTGATTTCATTCTCAAACTATAGACCCTGGGATATTTGTACACCTCGATACCTTTCCTTTGCAGCTGCTGGCAGTAGCGCTCATGAAACCAGGGCACCTGGAACTCGGGACATTCAAGACACACGGCGCGATTGAGCTCCATGAGACGCAGCCTGGTCCGCATGTTGAGGGCGTCAGGTAGAGCTGGAAGAAGTAATGTGAGCAGTTACATTAGTCGAATTCAAGATGAATATTCTGCCACAGAAAGGAGAGGGAATGTGTATTTTTAATCCAACTCTACACCAAATGGAGACTCACTTTCTAGCTGAGAATCTAGTTTTCCCAGAAAGTCGATACTGAAGATTTCTCTGACCAGTTCCTCAGGAAAACAGTCGGCCACGGCCAGGGAGTACGCCAGGAGAACTAGCAGATGTGGGTCAAAGGAGCCTGCATATACATGGAGAGATGTTATGCATTAATGTGATCTTTAAATAAGGGAAAGAAGTCTAAAAACTGACTTTTCACTTACTGATGTGAGGAGTGAAGCGCTGAATACAAGCATCATACAGCTCGTCTGCTTGTGCGGGATCATAATTCAGGACAGAAAATGGTAGCAGGGTGGCATATGTGGCTGAGTAGTGAATCTTAAAATGGATACAGGAAAAGAACAGTTAATATATATTTTAGTTATTGCAGGCTGAAAATGTTGTGTCGTCTCTTAAAGCACCTTGTCGATGTCTTTAATGGCCACACTGGCAATGCGGTCCATCAGAGGAGGGCACAGGTGATTCATCCGGGTCAAGAAGAGGGACAACTCTGGCACACTGGTCCAGTTTATCTGGTCCATCATCCTCCGCAGCATCACCATCGTCTCCTCAAGCAGCATTTCTTCGTACCACTCCCCTGAGATATACTTGAGCTCCTCCAGCACCAAATCCAGGCGGTCGGCCGTTCGTAGCCTTTCAAGGCCGCAGCGGTTCAGAGTCTGCAGGAGGCGTACGTACTTACTGGGAGTGTTGTAGCGGTAGGATGGGTCGTTCCGTATCCACTTTGCAATAGCGAAGGAAATGGTGTTGAGGTCGTTGAGGTTGCACTGCGTTACCACGGACTCGACCCGAGACGTCACCGCCTCATCGAGCCGCGGGCAGGGCAGCATGGACAGAACACGGGTCAGCATGGTCACCTCGTATGGAAAGATGCTGCGCTGCAAAAAGCTGCAAAGTAAAGTGTAATCAGTCAATATTTTATTCAATCAATATGTGTCAAAGGCTCAAATAAACACTTACTTGACCAAAATGTCTCTTAGTTTGGTGAAGAGTTCAGGGTTCTGGTACTGCAGCAGATAAAGAGCCTGGGTGATTCGAGCCACCTCCACTGGTTTATATACATGAAGGTTCCTCTGGATTACTGATCCAATTCTGGAAAATAGTTTAGTAATAATTACATTTCACAAAAAATTTAACAACGGGTTTTGACATGGAGCATTTTCAATGTCAGGAATGAACTTCGAAGATAACACATGTGGAAAGTGGAAAGAAACATTGAAACATGAAGATCTGCCAATACATGAAAACAGGACAGCTTGATCTACCGAGGGAGACAGTGTTAGCTTCAAAATGGCCATGGACAAGAATGAGCTTTCAACCCTCAAAAACGTTTGTTTTTTTTGGTAAATCTGTCATGCAATTTCTTGTAACTACCCAGCTGACATATACTGGCAATGTTAATATATTTGCAATAAATTGATATAGGAGATATAAACCCACTTGTTCAGTAAGCTGAGGTTCCTGCTATGAATCTCCTCTAGTGCTTCACCTACAGCCAGAGCCTGATGTGCATTGAGCTCATCCGCCAGCAGGAAGGCAGTGTTCTCAAGCCTGGGAGAAAAGACACCACAAAGCAGACCAGTCAGACTCAAGGACTGATGTACAGTATGGAGCAAGATTTCCATTCATTTTTTTCCTCCACTAATAAAGATACAGACCCTTCTTTGATTTCTGGACTGGCCATGGGAGCCAGAGCAACAAACAGTTTACAGAAGGAGAAAGGATCGGTGCTTGAATCAATCAGCTCGATCAGTCTTTGTTTGACAGCCAGCCTGAAGTCACAGTTGTTGAACTGCAGGGACTGATACAGCCCCATGATAATGCTGATATTTTCTGCATCCATCCTGGGAATATTACACAAGATGATCTGGTTGCACTTCTCCAGCAGAGGCCGGTGACTGTACTTGATGTTGCGCAGGAACTGCACCACTCTCCGAGGATTGTTGTAATGTGAGGGATCCATGGTGTCCAGGAGCTGATCCACTCTGCCAATGATGGCGTCCCGCAGCCGGGGAGACACCAGGGACGAGATGCTTATCATCAGTGTAGTTAGGACCCTGGGAAAACCACACCACTGAATTAATGCACAGTATAAGTTAAGTATAAATTATTCTTAAATGTGATCACATTTGTATGATGACCAACCTGGCATCGTCAATAGACGACAGCCTCTGATCCACAATACTGGCGATGCGGCCCATTAGCGGACTGTGCTGAAGGTGCTGATCACTTAGACAAATAGCAAACTTGGACAAGGATGCCACTGAAAATCTGCAATAATCGAAACAATTGTGAAGCAATTAGATTGATAATCCATAAATCTACTCAATGCACAGTTTAGTGACACATTTGATACTGAATTAAAAACATGATGGTTTCAGCCTCTGTGGTGTGAAGATAAGCTGCTTGTCTTATCACTAAAAATTTAATATTTTGGGGTCTAGCACTGACAGTATGGCTTTTGGGCTATGAAAAATATGTTTTTTTAGTTTTCTTTTAGTCCAAAAAACTACCCCATTTCCCATTTAATTGTTAATTGAATCCCAGTAGCCAAAAACAAATATGAAATTAACAAAAAACAATTTGATGCAGTCATACCTGTCTATTCTTCTCCAGGCTTCTGAGACCAACTGTTGAACAAGAGAGTCATGTGGATCCATGTTCAGCCTGAGGAAAATAATTCAGTAAATTGTTGTTACAAGTCTATAATTTAACTTATTCTTTAAGTTGATGAAGTCTGTGTTTTAATGTACCTGAGAAAACTGTAAAGCATGTCCACCAACATGAAATCATCCATAAGAGCTATTTTGTTCTCAGCCAAAACCCGGAGGGTCAAGAACTGTGGGTGACCCTTGATGAGCTCCACGGTCCTGAGCAGCTGAGGTTTTTCTCTCTGAAACTGCCACAGCATCCCCACGGCGCAGCTGACATGGTTCACTGTGAGCTTGGCCTTGTTCTTGCCCACCACATCAAACACATGGTCCTCAGCTGGGCAAACCCGCAGCTGCTCCAGAACCTGGTCTCGGATCACTGTCCCTCCATGAAGGAGCCTACGAAGGCAGGAGTTCACACTCCGGAGCCGAAACATAATCACAGACCTGTGCTCAGGATTAAGTGTGCCCTGAGATCTTCATTGTTAAAACAATGTGTCAACTGTCCACCTCAACGTCAATATATCAAGCAGGGTCAGCCAACTAGTATCACATCCATCAAACGACAGTCCAGAGGTGGAAGGTGTTTGGAGCTCCTGTAGGAACCTCTGTTGCCTAAGAAAACACAAAAACACACATCAACTTAACTTGCATCCGAACTGCATGACTTTAAGTCTTGTTATACTGCATTAGAAAAGCAGACACCTGGCCTGACAGTGAACGGAGCTCAGTGTGAGATGCTCACCTCAGACTGTTTCATCTCTCATGAAAATTGCAGAGAAACAGTCCCTCTAAGAAACCTCGTCCTGCGTCCTTCCTTTGGTGCTGCATCAGACAGTGGACAACCTCAGTTCAATTTCTGACGCGGTTTTCACGTGGATGAAGAAACAGTCACTTAAAATGACTGAAATTACCGCACTGCTCTTGGAGGCCCGAGTCCTAGCTAGATTTAGGCAGATTATAGAGATTTAAACACAGTATATTTTAGAAAAAGAGAAGACTGTCACTAAAATTGCCCATTCAAAGTCAAAATTACATAGCATGTGCGCTATGATGTTTCACTTCCGTAGCAAGTGACATAATGAAACTGGATCTTGAAACCCTGAGTTTTGTCCTTCAGGCAACATTTCATTCACCCAGGGAAATAAAGGCAACAAGTTGGTCCGGTGGTCTTTGAAGTGTTCACTTATCGTAAATACCTTTTGTTATCTTGCTGCAATTCTCAGAAAATACCAATTTGTAATCATATATCATAGAATTGTTTATTTTACCGGTAAATAAATACTATATAAGTCCTATAAAAATATGAAAATATATAACCTTCAACAAAATGATGGTATATTATGTTTTCCTAAGAGAAAGTGAGAAAAAAAACAATAATTAAAAAAAAGAGCTAGGAGAGATTACTCAATTGCAGATAATAACTCAGAACGTAAAATTTCACAATTGCACTTAAAAACAAATTTAATTCCAGACTTTTTAAGGGTCCGCCCCATGTTGCCCTTGCCTGGCTGACCTATTCCCGTCACTATACTTTCCCATTCAAAAATGTTGCGCTGTGAACATTGTGAC
>OMNW01006137.1:18452-30550 GCA_900303245.1 Selene dorsalis | reverse complement strand
CAGGGCGTAAATACTCTCTGTCCTGCTGCTACGTGCACCGCTGCGTTGACTGGCGCACGAGCCTCGACATACGTTGACGTCCCCGCCGCGCCATCTTTAGAAACATTGAGCTCAACACTGAATGAAACTTCGTTTTCGTCGTTTGTTACGAACCGCCCGCTGTTGTGGAATAATATCCTCGTCTTTCCAGGTGATGTTGTGTTACACCGTGGGCGTTTTAGCGACATATGTGTGTGTAGTTAATGAACTGAAATGCTTCACGTTGTGTGGGAGCATTGCTCTGTGTGACCGGGGTTAGCTCAGCCTGCTAACGCTAGCAGCAGGCCTGACGATGGGTAGATTGATACTGCTGTGTGAAACCCGTAACGGTTTATTCCCCACAAAGAGTGCACACACGGAGATACATGAAATACTTTAAATGTGTCGTCAATTAGATTATCTCACAAGCAAAAAAGTAACATTTGCGCGCACAGTGGTGTTTGTAATCCAGCTGTGTCTGTAACGTTTATGTGACATACTTGCTAACTTGATCAGTACATCAGTGATTTAAAAATCAACATCTTGGTCACTTCTGTGTGCTGCAAATGGATTTCAGTAGGTTTGAAAGAAATCGTTCAGCTTGTTAGATTTGGTCTTATTTCGCTCGTAACATGGTGGGATCTGTGTTTCTCATCTACAGGTGTGGGATCAGTGGAGGTGATCATGGGGATCAAGGTTCAGCGCCCTCGGTGCTTCCTTGACATTGGAATCAGTAACGTGCTCGGTAAGGATCAACCCTCACCTTTCTGCTATGGTGCATCACTTAGAGGTTACAGTAAATAGGTAAATAAATATAATAGAAATGCATTGTAATAGGGTAGGCTTGCATTGCACTGCAAACCCTAACTTCATGAGGGTTGTAAGGGAAGCTGAAGAGAGGGACATGACTATAATGTTGGAGGGTGAGTTTTTATGATATTTGGTGTTTGCTCATTGGTATGAATTGATGCATATAGTGTGCGTGTAATGCAATAGACTGTGCTCCAGAATGGTGGATCAGCATCCCTCTGGTTTGTTAAAACTAAACCTGATCATTGCATGTAGAATTTGTTTCAGGGATGTTGAATTAGACCACATTCCTTTTGGATGAGTGTGTTTGATAGACTAAAAATTCACCACAATTTGAATTTACGAAAATGTATTTAACTTGATGTCTCTTTGCAGTTGGAAGAGTTGTGGTGGAGTTGTTCTCTGACGTTTGTCCCAAAACATGTGAAAACTTCAGATGCCTCTGCACAGGTATGTGACGTATTTCTTCTTCAATAATATGCTCGCAGTCTTTTTTTTTTTTCTTTTCAAACTTAAATCATAATTACTGTTGTTTCATCCAGGTGAGAAAGGAATTGGTAAAGGAACACAGAAGCCCCTACACTACAAAGGATGTCTGTTCCATCGAGTTGTAAAAGACTTCATGATTCAAGGGGGAGACTTCAGTGAAGGTGAGTTAATGAAAGTTGAAGGTTGTGAATAGCGAATGAATGTGAACGTAAGAATACAGACTCTGTGTGAATCTACAACCATCAACATGGGTTTAACAACCTCTTGACCTCTTTTCCTGCTTCACCTCTTTGTTCTTTGATATATTAGGCAATGGGAGAGGAGGTGAATCCATCTATGGAGGCTTTTTTGAAGGTACAAACCTCAGTCAGATCTGTCAACTGTTATCCAAACTAGTATTGGCTTCGAGATGACAGTATAATTTTATCCTTTTTCCCCAGATGAAAGCTTTGCTATGAAACACAACAAGGAGTACCTGCTGTCTATGGCCAACAGGGGTAAAGATACAAATGGATCCCAGTTTTTCATGTAAGCATTAAGTTTACATTTATAATGATTTGGCTTATACTTAGTTCTTTCCATCATCCGTAAAGCCTCTAAGTAATTATGTGCTTTTTTTTTTGAATGGCTTGCCGGGACACTTCAGAACAACAAAACCCTCACCACATCTGGATGGGTAATTTCTGCTTGATTACCTCTGAAAATCTATTTGATTGCTTAGTGCACATCTACACAATATAATGGCATCTCTAAAACCCCACAACCTTTGTCTTTTACCTCAGTGTCCATGTGGTTTTTGGGCACGTGATCTCTGGCCAAGAGGTCGTTCAGACCATGGAGAACCAGAAAACGGATCCTAACAGCAGACCGTATGCTGATGTGAAAGTTTTGAACTGTGGCGAGTTGATCCCCAAGTCTAAAGGTTGGCTTGTGCAAAGCATTTGAGTATTTTCATGTTGAGTTTAATTTTTTTTACGTCTTGTAAAGCATTGCATAACTCTTTATCACACAGCAAAGAAGGATGCAAAAAAGAGAGAGCGAGCCTCTTCCAGTTCCAGCAGTAGCTCAAGTGACTCTGAAAGCTCCTCAGATTCCTCCTCTGATTCTGAAGAATCTGAGAAAGAATCCAAGAAGCGCAAAAAGAAGGCGAAAAAGCTGAAAAAGAAACAGAAGAAGGAGGAAAAGAAAAGGTACCTTTTTTTTTCTGATATTCACTGAAGCACCAACTTGGTAGCTTGATAGTGAACTTGATATTTTATGTTTTAACAGTTCAGAAGCCGAAAGTGCTGAAGAGAAAGAACAAGAGGAGGTAGTTACATCTACTGTGCGTCCCGAAGAGATACCGCCCATCCCAGAGAACAGATTCCTCATGAGGAGAAGTCCCCTGGCAGTTCAGAAGGCAAAGGAGGAGGCTGAGAAAGATAAAAGACATAAAGAGGAAAGGCCAAGAGAGAGGTTAGTCTGCTTGAAAAGTATTCATTATATAGTTTGTCTTCTTTGTTATACTGTACATGATTGTCACCATCCATTCATTTTCATCACTTCTTTTCCCTCTCCCAGCACTGGCACAACATATAATTCTCAGTCAGCATATCATAGAAGACTGGTGATGACACGATCAGGCAGAAAAATAAAAGGCAGAGGACCAAGGGTGAGTGTGATAATGTGAAGGTAAAATTTTGTGATTTTGAAATTTTGAGACTGGAATATATCAAGGATGGGTTCAAACGGGGGTGATGTCTAAAATACAGTGTTTGTTTAGAGTAAGTAAGTGGTTTGTCCTCTCTCCCATCCAGAGGTACCGCACTCCATCACGCTCTCGTTCAAGGTCCAGGGATCGCTTCCGACGCAGTGAAACTCCTCCACACTGGCGTCAGGAGCTGCAGCGACAAAGGATGAGGGCAGTCACTGGAGAGCGCTGGATTAAGGGTGACAGGTAAGATGCTCAAATTTAAATTTATAAAAGGATTATGTAAATACACTGTCCCCCTCACCCCCCCCCTTTTTTTTTTAAGGAAGTCTTGATGCTTGTCTTGTCTGCAGATTCAATCAATACTTCTTGTAACAGCTTTTTGCAGCTAACTCTGCAACAGCTATGTACTGTATTTTATATTACCCACATTATTGACTGCATAATGTTACCTGACATTGACTTGTTCTGTCTCAAGTAATGTTTACTTAAACTTTTTTCTTTTTTAAAGAGGCGACATGAATGAGGGCAAGGACGAGGCTGCTAAAGCCCCGAGAAGAGAGAGGCGGTCCTCAAGCACCAAGCGTGAAAAAACAGCTGAGGATAAAAAAGACAAGAAAGCTCAGTCCCATAGATCCAAGAGCAGAGATGACGATGCTGGAGAGAAGGATGAGAAGCACAGCAAACACAAGGCAAAGAAACGAGATAAATCCAAAAGTCCCAGTAAAAGCAGGGAAAAAAGTAAAAGATCAAAAAGCAGAGATAAAGGCCAAAAGCACAAAAGTGATGACAGGAGAGGTCGGTCAAGAAGCAAAGACCGTAGTGTTCATAAGAAAGAAAAGGAATCAGAATCCGATCATAGTAAAGATAGAAATAAGCGCCATGAGGCAGAGAAAAAGCATAACGAGGACACAAAAGGAAATGGTGAGAGGACAAAGTCAAAAAGTAAAGAAAGAGCAACTACAAAAGATGGACGCAGATCAAGTAGCAGAAACAGGGACAGAGGAGCAACTGCAGCATCAAAAGACAAGGAAGAAAAACAAAAAAAAGACAAGGAGAGAGGCAGAGAGCGTAGCAGGAGCCACGAAAGACGGTGCAACAGCGACAGGGAGAGTAAGAGGCAGGGATCGTCCAGGGATAAGGAACATCGGACAAGAAGTCCAGACAGAAGTAAGACCAGAGACTCGCACCGAAGCAGGCGCTCCAGAAGTAAGAGTAACAAAAGAGACCACAGCAAAGATCGATCATCTCATAGAAAAGAAAAAGACAGAGAAGCCAGCAGCCACAGGAGAAGACGCAGTAGCAGTTCTGATAGTGACAGAAATGAGAAAAGAAAGAGTCAGAGGAGCCCGGACTCCAAAAGAAGAGCTAATAGTACCTCTAAATCCAAAGACAGAAGAAGTCCAGCCAGACCGAGACCAGATAGTACAAAAGGCAAAGACAAAAACGATAGCAAGAGGAATAAATCGAGCTCTAGCTCCAGCTCTGACAGCGACTGAGCCTCTGACGATGTCCTAAAGAAATAAGTCGAGATTTTTGTCCAACTTTTCTACCCATTTACTCATGTAATATGCAGCAACAGCGTCCTATCTAGAGTGGGAGATATTCGTGTTCCTCATTCATGTTCCTCATTCATTGCAAAAACTGTGATAACACTGATAATAAACAGGTGAAGGAGAAAAAGCAGTAAAGCTATAAAAGAGAGATAGAAGGGAATAGATATCGAGAGTAGAGAGGAACGAAGCCTAGCAGGATAAAAAAAATGAAAAAAATCTGTAAACATTCAAATCAAATCCACAGTTACAAACTGTAGCATCACATGACCTTCTGAACTGGGAACTGTATTTGGGCCTTGAATGTGGATTTGTTCCCCATTAACACTGTAACACTGTTGATGGGAGCTGTAGCTGCATAGACAGATTAGAGAGGAGCATTTGTGTCTGAAAAAGAAATTCACAGACAGTTCACACTGCGCTGCAGTTAAGATAAAGTACCAGCTTTTCTTTTAATTGTACATGAACACAGGAAGTCAGTTTTAAGACGGTGTTTTTGTTTGTTTCTTTGGTAAATTATATTTTGGCGTAACAGCTCAAATTTCTGACAATTTGTTTAAAAAAAAATGAAGAAAAAAAGAATTTCAGATTTTACTGCAACAGATCCGCTCCTGTTTTTAAATGTCTTTTCCCCTCAGGAGGTTTTCTACTGAAATTTGTTTTAATATTATTTAATACAGTTGGTTAGTGGGAAAATGGACTGCTTCTAACTGGCAACGTCTAGTGTTTACTTGCCAAGATATTTTTTACAGAAACAACCAATCCGGAAGATGACTCTCAATTTCTTGCATGCATGCATATCCCTGATGAGATGGAAAAATGAACATTGTGATTTTTATTTTTTTTTTGTACAACCACAACCTTACTGTATCCTGTTTTCTTTTGAGATACCTCTGGATTGTTTTTGAAAGAAGAAATGTCACTCATGCTGTAAGTACAACATAAAACCAATTTGTATAAACTGTTTTGTGGAAAGTTGGTTTTCAGAGGAGCTCATCAACGGTATAGAATCGATTAAAATGCTCAGTTTGGATTTTAATCAGTTGTTTTAATATTCTGTAAATGCTGTTACACTCAGAACACAAAATCACACAGTTTCATACATTACAGGCCTAAACATTATTAGCATCCAATATTATAGTGACAAACAGTGATTTATATTTTTATAGTAACTTAACACTGTTGACCAGGGTCCACATTTTCAGCCCAGGCAAGTCTCTTCTATGGTTGGTGCAGCGGACGTGAAGCATTCACAGAACACTTTGTAGTGTGACTGATTAGTTTTGTGAATGTCGATCTTGAGGGAAGTCTCGCTGAACATCACAGAAGTTTTTCACAGTGTTGGTAATAAACTGTTGAGCATTTTGACTTCAACCTTCAGAAGCCTAACAACATACATAGTGAATGTAATCAAATATTTAAAGAACATATCTAAAAGTTAGTAGTGTCTGAAATCACTCAGTGTGTAGTTCAATGTACTATACGAGTATATATAAAAAAGGAAATGACATACTGTTAAACACTCATCACTCGGTGACTTAACCCTCACTATCAGTTAACCTTCAGAGACAGAGAGCAAAATATCTTTCTTTGTAACTTTTTGTTTTTAAAGATCTTCTGCTTCCTTTCTGCAATGCATTGTGGGAGAGTATAGTCTGACACATTCTGTATATTCTGTCTGGTTTTTAGATAGCTTTTCTAATGTGTGGACACCACATGTAATCCCTGCTTACAATTAGCCTGTAACATGGATTTGGGACACACTGTTAAATCTCTACAACATGGCCACATCATTTTTTGTTTGTTTTGGGCATTTTCATGCCTGAATATATTAAAACAGAGAGAGGGAGAGATGGGAACTACAGCCAACAGGTCCCAGGCTGAACTTGAACCAGGAGACATTCTTGTTTATGGTGAGTGTTTGTTGGTAGTCAGTGATGAGTGATTTCAGACACAGATTTTGTGAAGCTATTTTAAGAATGTAATTAAAACATTCAGCATGTTCAAAAGATGCTAAGATCAGGGAAACATGGGAATAAAATCTTCCAGCTGGGAGAGACCTAACTCCACATAAATCCAAGTCTCCTCTTTGCTTCTTGAATATCTACAGCTTCATTGAGCTTTTTAATATTCTGCGTGACACCAGAGACATATTTAGGCATCTGAGCACCACTAGAGTCCTGAACGAGGTAGCTGGGCCTGGCTCCGCAGAAAAGAGGACCAAGCCCTCCTCCGATGCCCTCCTTTGCAGCTCTGCAAAGTGGATACACGTTCCTCTGAGCCTCCGCCGTCGCGCTGATGACGCCCCGTGAGTACTGTTGAAACTGCTTCTCCTCCTCAGCCATGAGCTGAGTGTTTTGTGCCACATATTGCTGTTCCTCTCTTCTCAGCTGCTGATCTCTGGCCTTATTTGTAGCCTGTGTATGAAAAAACACACACTTAACTGTCACAAATTCACCATCAGAGAACAAGGGGCCATAACTGTCAGTGCCCTGTCTGTAATGATGTTGTTTAAACAGTTGTGAAGTTACCGTACCATTTGTGTGGCATGGAAGTCTTGTAGTTTTCTCTCGTTCTCTCTGATCCTCTGAGCCTTCAGCTGTTGTTTCCCAGAAAATATCCTGTCAGCCTCTTTCTTGGCCTTGAGCATGTCCTGGGCAGCCTGCTGCGCTGCTTTGTCCCTCTGCTCCCTCTGTTGTCTCTGGTGAAACAGTTTGTTACAGGCGTGATAACATTTTGTTAGCTGTGTCTAGACCGATGAAGCAGCAAAAACAACAAGATTGAAATATTTAATTTGCCACAGTAATATGAGTTGGTGCCACCGATCGCAGAATCTGAACTTGTGTTACCATTAATTCTCGGTGAGCAGCGATGGACTTTGACATGGCCATCTTCTTCTCCTCTTCCTCCCACTGCTGTTGGGCCTGTTTGGCATCATGCTCAGCAACAGCCTTTGCAATCCTCTGCTCCTCACTGACACTTTTATCCTCCTTTTCCACTATCAGTTTGTTCATGATCCTCTCTCTGTGCATCTGGGCCTCTCTGAAGAATAAACACACTCAACACAATTTTAATCATTAACATTTGAGATGCCAAGGCAGGCGAATGGCTCTAAAGGAAGCTGAACGAGATAGAGATACTCAAGGTCTTACCTCAACAACTCAGTTTCTTTCTCTCTCCTTAACTTCATCATTTTTTGTTTGGCAGAGAGGAAAAGTTTCCTTTGCTCTTCTTCAGCCTCCTGTTTTTGTGCATCTGCTGCTCTTATAACGTCTCTCTTTGCTAGATGTTCCTGTAAATAGAATACACAACAATAAACCTGTATGCTAGATAATAAGGATACAAATACCACATAACTTTGCAACTTTACCCGGTGAGCTCGCATGACATTTCTCTTGTGCTCTTCTTGTCTTTCGTCCTCTGTTCTTTGCTCATGCAGATAAAGTTCTCGAAGGCGGTGGATTTCCTCTCCCTCCTTCTTGTTCTCGGCCTGTTGACGCTCCCTCGCCAACTCATTTTCCTTAATCCTAAGGAAATGGATCATATTCACATACATGGCAAAATATTCAATACACAAGTCTATTTCTCAGGCTCCCACTATTTGTCACAACCAGGAACAGGAAAGGCTTCAGCAGTACCCTCTTAATGCAAGTATTTTTTTTAATTAAACTTTAATCATACAGTTGATAAAAAACAAAAGCAATGCATATAATTGAAATAGAGACCAGTACAACTGTAGCCTGCTCAAATCTGGTCTGATGTGGCACTTACTGGTTTTTCAGGTCTTCTGCAACAGTCAGTCTCTCGAGCTTCTTCTGACGTGCTTTCTCCTGCTCCTGCCTCAGAGCTTCGTCCTCTCTGCTCTTCACTTTATGCAGGAATTCTTTGTCCGCATCTTTAGAGGCGCTCTTTATTCTCTGCTTCAGTTGAATCTGGGCCTCCCTCTCCTTCAGCACTTCTGTCAGCAAGAGTGCACGCTGTGGATGTAGTAGTAAAATGAGTTGTTATATGAAAGTATCAGTGTATAAATAGCCTAACAGTAATGCTGACACCTACATGTAGTCGTTTGACTTGGTCAGTTTGATAATACAGCTGAGTCTTGGCTTTTTCAATAGCCTCTTTATGCGTCTGTTCTCGGTATTGGGCCTCTTCTATATCAATCAGTTTTCTTTTCTCCTCCTCGAGCTGCTCCCGAATCTTCTTTGCCTCCAGCTTCTTTTGCCTTTGGCCCTTCAATAAATATGAAAACCAAAAGTAAGTTAAGCTTTGGTTTTACTGCAGGATATTGTTTTTTCTTTTGGAACCTCTTAAGCACATCTGGAAACAATACACAAAACCCAGCACAGGCTACTTACGGCAAGCGTATTGGACCACAGTTTCACTGCCTCTTTTGATTGCAGGTGCAAGGCCTCTCTCTGGTTGGCTGCCTCTCTCAGTGCTTCCTTCTCTTTATTGACCAGGTTCAGTTCGTCTTGAATCCTCAGCCATTCAGCCTTAGGTAAGACCTTGACTTGTCTGAGATCAGGTGGCCTGATCATCCTCCTGGCTAACTCTGCTGAGGACGCTGTTTAAAAATGGAGGGAACTAACCACAGCATCCAGAGCACAGTATCTTATGGCAACTAAATAAGCACCATGAATGTTAATAATGCATGTAGGTGAGGACTGTGAAGACAATGAAGACCCTTACAAAATGTTATACAATATATATCATTTCTTCACCTGTTGACATGTGCCAAACACTGGTT
The DNA here is from genome assembly GCA_900303245.1 of Selene dorsalis. Classification (NCBI taxonomy): domain Eukaryota; kingdom Metazoa; phylum Chordata; class Actinopteri; order Carangiformes; family Carangidae; genus Selene; species Selene dorsalis. The sequence goes on along the minus strand of OMNW01006137.1, from coordinate 21,243 downwards.
TATGTTTGTATAAGCAAGGCCATAGTTACCACTGAGGACGAGGATGTGTCCTCTGTTGGGTTTACAGGTTAGTGAAATGCAAACCCAGGTCAGATCCAGGTCAGATGGGATTAAAACACTAGCTATGTCTTTGTCTTGCATATAAGAGATATAACTACAGTAGACCATAGCCATATAATACTGGAGAGACCATTACAAACAAGAAACAGTTCACACAGTTGTGCGGGAAAATTCTCTTACAACCGGCCATGTTTCCTGTGAGACAAATCAAACAACTGTAAACGTGGAAACTTTCAACAAGCTAAAGCTCTCACCACTTTTACTGGACCTTCTCTGTCGGCCGTGCTGGACCACCGACGCCATTTGTGTTTGGTACATTCGCTATGGGTTAAAAAAAAAAAAAAAAAGTTTCTGCTTCGACGTAAAAAAGCGGCTGTTACAGAAACTTTTGCTGCAGCTAACGTTACACCATAGACAAACACACTACTGTGACAGTCTGCGTGTGTTTCGCTGTATCCAGGCAACGGCTGGACCAGTGTGAGGTACTTCCGGAGATTGACGACAGGTGACGCTGTGTGTCACCAAGCGTCAACTGTCGATTCACTTCTACACACGGCATTTAAATCGTATTAAATCCATAGACGTGGGTCTACTTATATATTACCAGAAATACTGGTAAATTTGTGTGTCAAAAATTAGAAATGTTAAGTCTTTATTTTATATGTTTGGTGAAGCTGAAATCATACAAGGAATGCAGTACAAGTCACAGTATCATCAATGCTTTTTATTCTCCTTTAATTATTAGGCTACCTTAATTAAACTCATCCCGCGACTTGTCTGCATTATAAAAGCTGTTGATTTGATGTAAAAGTGTTGTGATAAAATTATTCAACTGTTTCTGATAAGATTTTCCCACAAAAAGGAACAACCAAGATGATTCACAGAGTATGTGTACTCCAGAATCTAAGTTTCCAAATACCTTATCCACAATTAAATTGCAGTGTTTCAAGTCAAAGGGTATGTAAGAAAGTATCGACCAAATTATGATTCTCCCTTTTCATTTGTTTGTTTTATATGATCACTATGTTTGTTTACAGAACAACAACAGTAACAGCAGCATCTCCAGGATCACAATGTCTTGGCTTTCCTTTGCTACTTCTTATTTTAAATGTGGAGAGGTTCTCATGAAATCTGAAGATCAGTAAGTCATTTTAGATTACACTGTTGAATCTGGGTCTTAGTACAGTACAGAACTGGCAGGAACTGGATCTTATTGTAGAACTCTTACAGGTCAGAGGCTTCTTAAATCCAGAGCACCTAGTCATTGTTATCCTCAGGATAACACCCCCAACAAAGTCTCTATGACTGTTCAACTCGATGTGATGGACTAGAGTCAACCCATCACATCAGGTTGAACAGTGATTTACAGACATAACCCCACATATACAAAGTTAAATACATCTTGCAAGTTGGTGTTAAAGTGTAGTGCTATCGAGTGTTAAAGATGGTATTACTGTGACACACATACTGGAACACTGATCTGACTCTGATATAAGAGGGCTGTCATGTGCAGCCTAATGAGTCAGGTGATGCAGCGTCTCTTGAATTAAGACCGAAAAAAGGAAAGTCGCCTGACCTGATAACTGTTGAATGGTTCACACAAGATTGTTGTTTCTTTATTTCTGCCATATTTTAACAAAACACTTAAGCTCTGTACTTCATTGTGATTTTGAGATAAGCTGCATGTATTTTATGTTTCCTGATACTTATAATCCAATACTTTTTATTGTACTTTTATCTCCATTACATTTGACAGCTTGGGGTGCAGTTTACCTAAAGTTTTGACAGTAAAAGTTTGTTAGTGCCATGGCAAACTCAAACTTTTGTTGATATTTGAATGCAAAAAAGAAATAACTACACTCCACGCAGCGGATGGCAAAAAATTGGATGCTTCAAAGTTTAATGCACTGTCGCTTTTCATTTCATGTGCCCCAGACAACTGAAGACGAGTGGGAGAAAATTACTTGGATACTCCACAGACATTTTACCTTCTGTATCAGCCACATGATATAAATGCAACTCTCCAGGTTAAATTACCTATAATATAATTCAAATCAGCTACATCATTTAATATTGCTTACATAGTGCATAAATAATAATTGTAACCCTAATAATACTTAATAAAGTAAAAGATTAGGAATCTATGTGTACTTTTGCTGATAATATTATAATGTAAGACTACTAGTATGATTACTTATGTGACATTTAAAACGCAGTACTTGTGCTTGCAATGAGTGCTCGTGATACAGACATTTTTATAGGGCAAACAGTGAATGCTTCTTCCATGGCTGACAATCATATCCAACCATGTATCCAACCGGCCTCCTGCCTGGATGCAGCTGCGTCAGAGCAGGAGAGTGCACGGGAGGCGGGTCTTACTTTGAAAGGGGGCCGTCCCAGATCCGAGATAACCATTCAAAACCTACAGAGGGAAAAGCAACTCCCCGTGTCCATCATCACCTCACCCCGGCATCTACCATTTAACACAAGTTACCACCACGAAATAGCAAAGCCGAAGAACAAACTGCCAAGATGGCCCCGATCTCCATCAAAAGTGTCCTGATCAGTGAGAGCGTGGACCCCCGCTGCAGGAGGGTGCTGGAGGAAAATGGCATCCGAGTTACGGAGAAGCAGAACATGAAGAAGGATGAGTTACTGGCGGAGATCAAGGTAAGAGGAGCAGCCTGTGTTGCACAACTGCTTTCACGTGCAGGTTCTTCACCTTACGTAA
>OMNW01006137.1:1099-12327 GCA_900303245.1 Selene dorsalis | reverse complement strand
GTTCAGCTATCTCTTTGGTCAGAGTCTCACTCACAGTCAACTGAAGGGGGCCCAGATAAACACCACCTTTTGTGAGGGTCGCCAGAAAAGGGTGAGGAGCCATCAGATTAATCTTTAACTATATGTGTTTTATTTGATCAATTCAGTTGTGTGTTTTTGATGGTAAAACCAGTTCAATGCAGTAAAAAAAAGACAGTGTGTGTGTGTGTGTTTTATCAAAAAACCCCAAGACATCTCCAAGTTAAGCATCTTTCCACGCCTGAAAACGAGAGTGATCAGCTCCTATAAGTCATATCTCTGAGATCATGTGCAGGAGTGAATATTGTGCACTGTGCAGTTAATCCCTTGGATTAGGTTAAAGCCGTCTTTACCGCACTGGAACTGGGTTCACAAATACCATGGCAACGACAAGAATTGGAGTGGAGGGTCGGGTGGTGGCGGCGGTGGTGGTCTGTGAATAGTGAAGAGTGGATTGGCTCCTTCTTGTGCAGCATGTAGGACGATGCTCATTTGTATAAGATTTGTATTCTGTCGGTGCTGCGTCTCTTCTTGTGTCCTGTGCTCCTCCTGCGCCTGTTGGATTCACTAATGCGCCCTGCGTGAGCGCATCACGAGACGTGCGGATGGAGGTGAGTCTATATTTAGGTTCAAGGCGCTGGGTGATTCCCTGTGAATGGGTGTTTGGAGTTTCTTTTTTTTTTCCCCCATCAAGGACCTGCTGGTGGAGAGAAAGACTTGTGCGTGCTGTAGCGGAGGAGGGGGAGGGTGGCTGGAGGTGGGGGTTGCTGCTGCACACACAAATACCAAAATAGGACAGAGCTGCCTGCGACTGTCCTGCAGGAGCTATATTGAGGTTTCATGTTTGTGTTTTTGGAGACGTGCGCGCAGCCATCCAGGCGAGTGTCAGTGTTGATGAGCGCCGGTGATTCATGGATAGAGGATAAGCGGTAAGCCTGAAGTGTGGTAGCTATAGTGTATGGTATCTGCCCTTTAATGGAGCCTTATAGTAAAGCGGTAAATAAAGGGGTAAAAGCCTCACTACAAGACTGCAATTCATTATAAATGGGAACATGACGCCATGATTTTGCTTTGCTTTCTTCCCCAGCCTATGCAGTAGGTGGTCAGTTTGGATTAGGCTGCTGACATGTTTTCATATGTGTGTGTTTTCCAGGCAGCATCATGTCACATAAAGAAGGTGAAGTCTACACATATGACTTCTGTGATGGGGGCCATGCAGCAGAGCTCCTGGATGCTCTCAGGCGTTTCTACATCAGCGGCCTCTTCACTGACGTCTCCCTCCAGTGTGGCGAGTCCGGACAGGTGTTCCACTGCCACAGGGCGCTGCTGTCAGCCCGCAGCTCCTATTTTAAAGTCATGTTCACAGCTGACATGAGGGAGAGGTCAAACAGCGTCATCAAGCTGGCCGGGGTGGACTGCGCGGTCCTGGGCGCCCTGGTGAACTACGTGTACACGGCGCAGGTGCGCATCACCGAGAGCAACGTGCAGAGCCTGCTGGAGGCTGCGGACCTCCTGCAGTTCATCTCCGTCAAACAGGCCTGCGAGGAGTTTCTCATCCGCCTCCTGGATGTGGATAACTGCCTGGGGATGCACGCTTTTGCTCAGCTGCACCTCTGTCCCGGACTGGAGAGGGAGGCCCAGAGAGTGATGCTGAGCAGGTTCCCGGAGCTCGCGCAGCAGGAGGAGTTCCTGGAGCTGGACCACGAGAGGATGAGGTCGGTTCTGGCTGCTCAGAACCTCACTGTGCAGAGGGATGATGTACTGATTGATGCTGTGGCCAAGTGGGTGACCCATGACTTTGATAATCGTGTGCAACATGCTGCAGACTTGCTGCACTCCATCCACCTGGACCTGGATGAGAGTTACTTCAAGGCTGCTGTAGAGGTGCACAGGCAACGCCTGGTGAGCTGTGAGGGGAAATTCAAATCTATGATAATTCAAGCTTTAAGGTCCAACGGCAAAGAGATGTCTGCAAATAGAAAAATGTCCTCCAGCATGTATGTAATCGGTGGATACTACTGGCACCCTCTTTGTGAAGTGCACATCTGGGATCCTATCAGTGATACATGGGTGCAGGGAAAAGACATGCCTGACCACGCAAGGGAGAGTTATAGCGTCAGTTTACTTGGAGCAAATATCTATGTGACAGGAGGTTACAGGACAAACACAGTCGAGGCCCTGGATACTGTTTCGATTTATAATTGTGACTATGACGAATGGACAGAGGGGTGCCCCATGATTACAGCCAGGTACTACCACTGTTCTGTGGCTTTGCATGGCTGCATTTATGCCATTGGAGGCTACAGAGGAGGAGCTCCAGAGCAAGAGACTGAGTTTTATGATCCCTTGAAAAAGAAATGGTTTCCTGTGGCGAAAATGATCCAAGGTATGCACAAATACTACAAATTCATCATGATCACATTCATTACAAATCAAGGTCTATGTAGTTGTTACGGGGAACCTGATCACATTCAGTCTACATTGATAGGTGGAGTTTGCCCTGGTACTACCTGAAACTGTGGATGTTCACTTATTTGTTAGCTTAAGAGATAAAGTTCTTTCTGATCCCTCTTATCTCCTGATGAAGATCATGTTATATGACTAAAAGCTGCCTCTAAATAGACCTTGTCCCCAAAAACTTTGATCTTTTGTTGACAAAAACAAAGTTCACTCACTGTTCTTCTCTCTGAGCAGTGAGACGAATCTAAGCTCCTTCATCAGTGGATGGAGTTTGCACAGTTGTCATGGAGATGATTCAATCCACTGACTTTAGATCTAGCAGGGAAAATCAAAAGTAGGTTAAAATGATGCATGTTCTTCATTATTTTCTTTCACAACTTAAGGCTAAAACGATCAATATTTTATTTTGAAATAATAATTAGTTTCTTGTAGCAACACCACAGAGAACTATCGTCCAACTTGACTGTTCTCCTTTTTAGGCACTTTTGGCTCACAATAGTTGATGAATAGTGGAAATAGTGGAGCATGTAGCAGATAAACTCAGGTGTCTGTGTTGAGCAAAGAAAAGCAAATCACTGAATGAACTGTGTTTGTTGGATGTTTCAGATACGCTCACCATATCAACTTTAAAAGCTGATGATGTGGCAGTGATTGTTTGTTGCCCTCAAGCAGTCAACAAAATCAATTAATCCATGTTAATTTGCATACGTGAGTTATTGATTAAATGACACAAATAACCTATGTCCCCTTCGAAGGTGTAGGAAATGCCACTGCTTCTGTAATGGGAGATAAAATCTATGTGACCGGAGGCCACTATGGATACAGAGGAAGCTGCACCTATGATAAAATCCAGGTCTACAGGACGGATGTCAATGAGTGGAGTATCATTACAATAAGTCCCCATCCAGGTATGAAGGAAAAAAACTCAAAGGACAATTTGAGCAACAGTGATATCATCTGTATAAAGTTTTCTGATTCAAAATCTTTTGTTTTCAGAGTACGGGCTGTGCTCCATTCCCCTTAACAGCAAGCTGTATTTGGTGGGTGGACAGACGACCAACGCAGACTGCTATGACACAGAGAGAGACGAGTGGAGACCAATATCAGTGATGAAGGAGAGGAGGATGGAATGTGGGGCTGTGATAATAAATGGATGTATTTATGTGACAGGGGGATATTCCTACTCCAAAGGGACTTATCTGCAGAGCATTGAGAAGTACAACCCAGAGCTGGACACGTGGGAGATAGTGGGGACTCTTCCCAGTCCGGCCAGATCACACGGATGTGTTTGTGTTCACAGTGTTTAGTGTCAGAATCTGTATCATGTGTATTTCTTGTCATGAATGAATCAAATGGTGAACAGTATTCTAGGTTTCGACTAATTTGATATACGGTGCATATACTGAAGACAAATATGTACTGTGTAGCTACTGCACATACCTCAGGGCTGTCACATTTAAGCATTTTTATATTTTTATGTAATTTTTTGTAAGTTACTGTTGTAATAGATTTAAAAGACAGGCTGAAAAGAGGAAGAACTTGACCATATTTGAGTATGATCAAAGTCCACGTTAGGAATATCCAGAGCAGCTTAAACCAATGATGCACTTGGACACTCAAAACCAAAAAAAAAAAAGAAGCTTTTTTTCAATAAACTGCACCACATGGCTGCTGATGCATGTTTTCTTACGATGTCGTGCATTGAACTCTCAGGGCCACCGTAGTGTCGTTTTTCAGAATGTATTATGTGATGGTGTCAATCGTTTTTTATTGTGTTCTGTTGTTTCTATTAATTTGCCTGCCCCATTTACTGTATATTAGTGATGGAAAGATGATGAACAGAGGGGTTAAAACAAACACCTTTGAAAAGGCGGGAAGAGCATTTGTTAGTTGTAATTTAAAGGTGAGGAAAATTAATACAGCATTTGTCAGCAATAAGTTTCAAACTGTTTCACATTACAACCCACATTCAATTATTAAAATCATATATAGAAATGAATGGTTTAGAATGATGACGTAAATGAGAAGAAGATAATGTAAACACAGAATTAAACAAAGAAGAATAATGAATGTGTTTCTATTTTTTGAGGGACACTTTACAGTGTATTCACTGCTGCCTGTGAGTCAGAGCTGTAGTACAGTGACACCCTGAGGCTGGCCTGTAGAAATGGCAGAAATACCATTGAGGTTGAAGGACAGCGCTTATGATCACATACTACATTATTCTACAGTGACATAACCATCCTACAGTAAGTGTTGAGGTATGCTGGGATCATTCACAAATGCCAGTGCAGAGTTTTGTTCATGATCAGTCAGTGTTAATTAATACATCAGAAGGAACTAAAGATTTATCCAAATGATTCTAAAGATCCCAGACTAGGTTGAGTCTATACATCACTGGAAAGCGAGAATAGAAAAAATGGAAGCTCTACGGAGAGAGAGAGGCATCAAAGAAAGCACTTTTAAGATTGGAGGACAAAATATTAACAGTATTTTCACTTAGGGTATCAAGTGTCACAAAGTATTTAATACACCAACAAACTAGATTAACAGAATCTCAATATGATGATTAGTTCTTTTTTATTTCAATTTCATTTGATTCATTTTCATTTTGTTTATTGTTTTGATTTCCTTTTTGTTTGGTATAAATACAGTGGATTATTATTATTATTATTATCATTATTATTATATTGGCTCTTCAGTGGGTGGAGGTAATGCACGCCAAAGCAATTTGCCACGAAGAAGTCACGGGGCGTTAAGGCTGTGGAGCTGTGACCTACATCGTACAGTGCCTGTCCTGTCACTGATATGGTCGTCCTGCAGCTAGGGGAAGCTGTTGCACCAGCGTAAGGACCAGCCTTTTTTGGTCCTCGGTGTTCTCCGTAGCACGCAGTTCTGCAACGTGCGAGCAGCGAAGTGAATACTTTTGATTCAGAAGTGCTGTAAACGTCGACCCAAGACAAGACTGTAAGTTTAAGTTTTCAGTGCGGGGGGAAAAGTGCCTCAATATTTTCTTTATGATACCTGGTAAATGTGCTTTATTTTTCCTACAGGACAACAGTAGCTACACAGTCTGGAGTGTCTGGCGTGTTTGGACGGCATGCTGTTGCTAGAAAATAGTCAAAGAGAGTGTAAATGACTAATATAACTTTATACGCAAGAATAAGTTGTGGACGGTTGAATATTACACTGAGTAAATGATCTGTATATATTGTGTCTGGGTCCAAAAGGCTGGATTTGAACGTGTTGCTGCATACAGGCTAAGCTAGCATGTTAGCTAGGAAGCTAGCTGCAGCAGCAGCATGACATGAGGAGAAATTGTGACTGTCAACTGTTCGTGTCAGAAAAAGCTTTATTTCACATTTGTTTCAAATTGTAACTTTTAAATTGTCTTATAAGATTTTGGTGACTTGACCAACCACGTCCACGATGGTGACCAGCTGACTAATGTTGTTTTCTAGAACCGTGTCTTTCCATTCAATTGTATCATATTATTGTTAAATGTCAAATGACAGAATACAAAGTGCAGATCTTTAGATTGTCAAAAGAGTCTGTTCACTCAAATCTAAATAAAGAAAAACTCGAAAGAGATTAAATCCCACATGGTACCTGGTGTTACAGATACTTCCGTTTTAACCAACAGATTTTTTATGGTGTCTTTCAATACAATCAAAGGATAATATAGGTTGCTTTCCTCACACTTGGAAAAAAATCAGTTGTAACAAAACGTATCAAGGACCTTTTCTTTTTTTTAAATGCAATTTTATAACTTTTACGTGCACTTGCCAGGATTGAAGCAGTGCTCAGTGCTGTAAACAACCGACCAAGTATGAATAATTTAACATTTTGTTAGTTGTTTTTTGTTGTTGTTGTTTTTTAAATATACAGATATGATAGCCATGTGATCTATTGAGTATATAAAATAATCTTCAAATTGTTTCCTTTGGCCAATCAACAGAGCAGAACACATACAGCTGTTCATTTTGGATCAATACAAATCAGAAAAAAATCTCCACATTTGACAAGCTTCAACCCATGAATGACACTCAGCTCAATCACTTGTGTCACTCTGTTAACAGAATTGTATATAATGTGCGTTGTTTCAGTACTTTGATTTACATTCAAGTGTATCCAAGAAGAATGAAGATATAGATGTAATATTCTGGTTCCTGTTTTCTACAGAACAGTCATGGCAGAAAATCAAGAGATGTCTCCTGTTGAAATGAAAGTGGTACGACAAATAGAGGTAATTTTCTGATACTGAATTTTAGTCTATTTTTTTTCATTAAGTTATGTTCAACTTTTAAAGAGTCTTATTGTTTCCTCTAGTATTATTTTGGAGATCACAATCTTCCGAAGGACAAGTTCCTCAAAGAACAACTGCAGCAGGATGATGGTTGGGTGACCTTGGAGACGATGCTAAAATTCAACAGGTTTGTTATTCCTCTCTTTATTTTTTGTATTCTCTCTTTAAACTGCTGCCAAAGAATTACTGCTTCAGTAATGTGCATCCTTTGCATGAGCTTCACATTATTCTTCAGGACGTGTAACTCACAATCATCATCATAAACTCTCAGTAAACACTCTGCTGTGTTGTCTGGTTAGTATATTTCTTTATCATTATTTATATATCATCATTTATCAAACCTGTTTTCGCTCTGTTGTTATTTGCTGTTGTTACCTTCAGTCTCAAGGGATCAGTGTGAATCAGTCCTTGCAGTAGACCTCAGTAGAAACTTAAAATACCTGCTGAATGATTCGCAACATCTTACAGACTGTGTGGAACTTACCCGTTCTTAGCAGCTGATGAGATAATATTCGCATGAGGTGTCACCAGCATAACAGTGATGAATTCAGTAGCGCAACTTTGGTAACAAAGGGCAAAATCAGCTAACAGCAGTGGGTCACAAAATGGTCACAGAGCTGACTGAGCAAAAAATAGACAATAATGACTAACCACTTTGCAAATCTGGTGTGTGACTCATAACAGGCAGGGCAATACCGGTCCATGTCCTCACCCAGGTCACTTTTAGCTACATCATTGGACTCAGGCGTCTTTCTATTAAGAGCTCAGCACAAGCAGCTGCATATTTGTAGCCTGTTCTAGTTAGTAGGTGTGAGTCAGCAAACCTTTTATGAAGCTCCAGTCTTTGAATAGCAGTAGAGCAATAATTCAGAGATCTGCTGCATTTGTAGCGTTGAATGTCCATGTAGGTCATATGTAACTTACACACACTCTTGAAGCAGCCCTGTGTTTGAATTATACCTCTACTTCCTGTTCAGAGTGTCTGATGACATTATTTGTCTTTCCAGACTGAAGTCTATAACCACAGAGAGCAGCGTCATTGTTTCAGCTCTCCAGAAATCAAAGACTGGTCTCTTGGAAATCAGTGAAGACAAGACAAAAATCAGGAGATCCCCAGACAAACCTTTACCCGAACTGAATGATGAATACAGAGACGCTCTCAAACACAAGTCTGTGTATATTGTAAGTATATGAATCCACTCCCATGCACATCGACATATATAAAATTCTGATGAAGAAAACTGTCTTTGTTTTTACTTTGTGTGTTTACTATTTTCAGACTTTACCCTGTGCTGCTGCTATGTCAAGGATATGTATAAACCTTTTCTAATCTTTTCTCCTCTAGAAAGGTTTTCCTCTCGAGACGACCCTTGATGAGATTCAGGAGTGGTTGAATGGAAAAGGCACCATAGAAAACATTCAAATGAGGAGAAACCTGCAAAGACAGTTCAAGGTATAATACTTCTTTGGCAACACTGAGATAAATGTTTTTTTTCCTGTGTCTCTGGGACGATATTCCATTTTTTTCTTCCCTTATCTTCACAGGGATCAGTGTTTGTTTGTTTTGAGACAGAAGAGACGTCCAAACAGTTCCTTGAACGATCAGACATCAAATCATTCAAAAACAATGAGATGCTCGTGCTATCAAGGTGAGTTGTGGTGTTAACAGATGCTGTGATTGCAGTGCAGCTGATATGCATTCAGGCTCATCTTAACTACATTTTACAGTACCTTTTAAAAAAACTACTTGGGTTGTGTCCTTGATAGATAAAATAATGGAGTACTATCACTTCAAAATTATAGCGATTTCAAAGAAAATTTGCCATGGGCTTTAGTCACCAGACCACTGAAAAACAGAGGTTACAAACATAAAATACTACCCAATAAAATTTGAGGAATGAAGAATTAGAAGAATAGACTAGACAGACTGTTCACTGAAGTCTTTGGCATCTGCCTAAACTATCCAGTCTGAGTTCAAGGAGCTACAGGTGGCTGCACAGATGCCTTCATTATTTCTCCATACAGGAATCATAAGATTGCTGCTCTGTTTTCAGGGAAGACTACCATGCAAAGAAAGCAGAGGAGCGAAAACATTCTAAAGCAGAGTCAAAAGCAAAAGCTAGACAGTAAGTACATGAGTAATGCCCTTTTTTCCATTATAATATACATTTTGTGAAAATAAATTTAATGACAAAACATTATGTTATTCAGAGACAAGGAACAACAGCAGAAGGATGCAGAAGATAAAGAAATGGTAAGATCCATTTCCAAGTGTTTATCAGCTTCTGTCACTGGGACGACCTCAGACATGCATGGTATTGTTGCCATCATGATAATAATTTGTAATTTGTGTTGCAGGGTCTGCTTTTGGATGAACAGACAGGTTGCCTGTTGAAGTTTTCAGGAGAGCTTGAAGATGTCTCAAGAGAGGACTTTCATGAATTGTTCTCTGGCCATGGAAAGATAAAGTGGGTCGACTTCACAAGAGGGGCCAAAGAGGTGAATGACAATCTCCACCCTCCCCCAAGTCCTAAAACTCAGGGTGAAGACATGTGATGAGTAACATCTTCTATTTTTACTTTCCAACAAGGGCACCCTGCTTTTTGACGGAAACGCAAAGGAGGCATTCGACAAGGCCAAAGAAGAAAACGGAGAGGAGCTGAAGGTCAAAAACAACAGTGTGACCTGGAAAGTGCTGGAGGGAGATGAGGAGAAAGAGATGCTGAAGAAGATCATCGGGGCTCAGCAAGAAACATACAACAGATCCAGAGGCAGAGGTAAAAACTCTCTCTGAACAGAATCATTGAGCTGTCGTTGAAGATCAGTGGTTCACAGTATTTATTAGTACTGATGCATCTCGTCTGCATAAAAGGTGGCAGAGGAAGATCAGGTGGCAGAGGAAGAGGAGGACGAAGGGGAAGAGGTGGCAGAGATCAAGGCAGAACTCATTACCAAGGCAAAAAGACTAAATTTGATAGCGACGATGAGGATGATGGTAAGTTCAGTAACTTCAGAGCCTCATAATTTGGTGGAAGGGCGGGAGGATTTGTTCACTAACATTTCCTTACTCATTTTTTTCTACTCTGTGCTTTTTTCTCCAGCACCTGCAGCCCCAAAGAGAGAACTGGAAGATGCCGATGGGCCTGCAGCAAAGGTTGCCAAAACCGAAAATGGATCCTAGTGACAAGATCACATGGAGAATTTTTCTTTTGTGAAAACATTTATTATATACAGTGAAAATGCAGAGACATATTAAATCCATTCCAGAGAAAACTTCAGGCTTCGGAGAATCGTAGGAAGTCCACCTGGATGTCAACCTAGAGAACAAATTGCAATGCTTGGCATCAGTTTTCAGCCTTTTAAGTCCCTGTATTATATTGTGCCTCCCACATTGATTATGTACCTATGTTTCTCTGAAGATGTTTTGGTTTTATTATTCAAAATTAGGACAGTAATTAAATTTCACCGGGACATTTTAGTTGCTTTTGTAAGATCAGTGTGACATCTAGAGTTTGTGTGCCACTATGTGTGTTTCTTTTTTCTTTGTGTCGTAGAATTTCTACATCGAGTGACGGGAATATCTGCTTTGCTAATTTTTTAAGTTTGCATATGTGAATAGCAAATAAACATTTATAAAAATTCCATTTTTTTTTAAATGTGTTTTATTTACCGCATCTGAAGATTTCTGCTGGAAAACATGTATGTATTGTGTGAGACAGCAGTGTGATGCAGTGTATGAGCTTACTGATTTCTTTTTGTGGAACTTGTAAGACGCTGGCAAGTCGTATCTTAGTTCTGTAAAAAAAAAAAAAAACATCCTGTCAGGTGTCAATTATTTTAATCGTACAGAATGTGTAATGTGTTTTCTTACCTGCCACTACTTCCATCTTGACTCCCCAATCATGAGCCTTCTTTTGTATATGCTGTAATCGGGTATTGAGTCATAAGAATTAGGACATAAGCTTTGTTTTCACCGTCATTGACGTGGTCAGCTGATGAGGGAAAGTGAACTTACCTCTCGTGTTGATGTTTTATGAAGTGAGTACACTGCTGTCTTTGCCATTGTTAAAGCTGCCCTTAAGAACTTCATGTCCATTCCTTGAAAAAAAGAATAAAAACAATGAGTAACAGTGTGGACACATTTCCAGCTCTTGTTCATGTCATGAGGGTTAGTTGTGATTAATACTTTCCAACTTTATAATATAATTCATGTCAATCCAAGTCAGAACTGTGACTGGGCAACAGGTATATGTAACATTTCACTATATTATGTTGGTGCCTCAACAGAAAACAAATTTGGATTCCTCACCTTAGCCAAAGTCCAGAGTTTAATGTAGAAAATGTAATGCGTACAATGCCATATATTAGACCAGATGAAGATCTCTCAGATTGTATAATTAATTGTCCAGTGCCATGGAGTTGTAAACTTGGGAACTGTGCCCCC
>OMNW01006119.1:5044-25815 GCA_900303245.1 Selene dorsalis | reverse complement strand
TGATTTGTTTGAGACCACGCTGTGTGTGTGCAGCTGTGGTCTTGACTTTAGTTACAGTATGGAACGCTGATGACTCACTAAACTGTGCAACAGACGAAAAGGGAGTTCATCAACACTGTGGTGCAATTAAAGAGAAGCAGAGATGAAAAAGCTTCAGGTAGAACATAATGCATTCCTAGTCTTATAGCCACTAGACAAATCACATTGTGACTGCTTTCAGTGTTGTGTTGATTTTATGTAAAAGGCTTTGTTACTGTATGTGGTATAATCACTGTGCATTTGGTTTCGATGATTTGATTTTTTGCGTTAATGTCATCTGACGTGGACTGCTAAAAATAACATAAACATCACAAAGGGCAGAGGGGATGTAGGAAAGAACAGTGGACACAGAAGCAGAGAGTGGAACAGAATCCTGTAAGCATGTAAGACAGGAGTCATTTTCACTGGTAATTGCAGTTTCTGAACAAGTGTGAACACATTTTGATACATTTAGAATCTGTGTCCATGATCCTCTATCTTCCACTGATCTACATCAATAATAATATTAACCAATATACTGGTTAAGGACATGTTGGTATTCAAATGCTTATACTCACTGTTTGCCTTTAGGATCTCTGAAAACTTATGTATAGAGAGAAAAATACTGAAGATAAGGTGTCATGCTTTCAGGCACTTTGACATTGTGTATGCGTTGCAGACTGGTGCTCACACCAATGTGTATTCAGATTCAACAGCAAATTCTATAAGTGGTGTAATCACATAGTAAGTCAATGCGTGGGTGTGAACAAATGCAAATTGACCACTGGATGTAAAGTGTAGCAGCAGATAAATAACAGTAACGTCCTTCAGGTTCTTCTTTCTATAAAACAATCCTCCCCCTTTTTCTCTGTCTTTTTCATACCTTTCTCTTTTTCTCGGAGGTTGTCCAGGTATTTCAGAAGCTCTGCGTTGGCTTGGACGCAGTAAACCTCTCTGGTCTGCAGGCCTCCTCCACAAAGCCCTGTCAGGTTGCTACGTCGACGGTCCTGTTGGCTTAGCAACAAGTCGATCCGGCAGTCGCTCCACTCCGTGGTTCTCCAGGTGTAACTGCAGAAAGCGGAGGACATGGGAACAGCGGGGTATGGAGAAAGAGCGTGACAGAGTTCAGTGGGTGGAAAAGCATGTTCACAGTCATGCAGAACTAACTTTAGCACATTGAAAGATGCGTTGCATAGCTACAACCAATTTAGTCCCTTTGTTTTTCTGAAAACGTCACATGGCACTGTGGGGCAGTATTTACAGCATCCAGAGATGTGGTACAGTCAGTTTGTTATACAGCTTCTTCACCACTTTCATCATTTATTCACCCAGGCGTGATGTAGACTTTTGGTTTAGAAAGGTAAGTATTTCCATAATAATGCCAGTTTAAAACTCACAGTTGATCAATCCAAGAGGCTGGACACTAATAAACTGGGACTGCTTGATATTCTTATCAGTATTCAATTAACTGCAAATTATGGTTGTCATGTGTTACCAGCATATGCCCTCAGATTTGTTAATGTATGTCTGTATATTTTTGATGACCTTTCGATAAGTTTTTAATATGTGTGAGTGAGTGCCTAGCACAATGAATAATTTTTTGAGCTTTCGTAATGCATTGTGCTATGTTAAATCATGTTAAATCATGTTAAACCATGTTTATTTTGACTATGTATACAACATTCTTGTACCCCACAAATGCATGCACAATAGCCTAGAACTGTAGTCGGAGAATGCCACCTCACAGGCCCCTGGAGGGTTTTTTCAGCATTTCTCTTTCACTTTTTATTGGATCCTACATGTTGCATCTTTTTTTAACTTCTTTGATCTTGAAAAATAAACAAAAATAAAGTGTCAGTGGATTCCAAAATCCATGAAAGGAAACTTTAGTCTTGTTTTTGAAAACAACCAGTCCGCCAGAAAATCACTCGAGGATAAGAGTGAGAATAAGTCATTTGGCAGTAGGTTTGTAAAGATGATATAGGATGAAAGTGAGGCAGTGGAGACCATCTGTGCTCTGAATCCACTCTGAGAGTTTGTGCGACTCAAATATCCTTGCAGTCTCCCTGCATTTGTCTCTACTTTGGTGTCTGGCACCAGCCCAAGCACTTATACTAATCTGTCTCCATATGCTGTCTCCTACACACGCATGCACGCACAAACACACACACACATACACACATTTACTCCTCCATGGGCCACCCAGGAGATCAAATTAACTTGGTGATATGAATAAAGGGAAGACAACAGGAAACGTGTACAGCCTGAGTTAGGTTGAATACCGAGCAGTTTGGTGTTACTGTATCTGAGCCTGAGCTCTGCTGGAATACAGAATGAATCCCTGCAGTGTGTTTTGAATTGGAGCAAGGTCTCCACAATGCAATATCCAAGGAAGAAGGTATTATCACAACTTAACAAGCAATTGTAACCCTGTGGAACATGAGCCACAGGGTGCCGAGCCACAAAACCCACGTCTACACTTTCGCTCAGATTCAAAAAGCCTCTGCTCGCTCCCCACAGAACCCACCCCCACCAACATAATCAGACAGACTCACGTGGCGCAGGGTGGCACACCATCCCCCTGGGGTTCACAAGGCTCCAACTCCTCCAGCGTAGGGCACTCCACCCCCTCACCTACAGGAAACTGGAGCACCTGTCGGCTCCGAGCGCGATTCCCTCTGGAAGACTCGGGGTCCACGCAGGTTTTGGAGCAGGGACCCCAGTCGGCCCAGTCACTCACCTGGCAGTCCTTGGGAAGGACGCAGGACTGCACGGTCAGAGGCAGGTCCCGGGGTGTGCAGAGGCTGGGAGCACATACAGAGGAGAGGGGAGAGGAGGAGGAGGAGAAGGAGGGGGTTATAACAGTGAACTTACAGAGGAAGAAACAGTACAACAAGAGAAGAGTGCTCTGGACTGAAGAAATCATTCAATACATAATCCCTCAGAGAAACCACCATACAGTATAACGTCTTATTTCTGTTGCATCTATTTACAGTTTCATTTAGATTATTCATGGCTCTGTGTGGGTGGCTATGGATTGTTTTAACTGCTTTTATTTGAAGGGACTTGTTATTTGGAAAGGATTGTGCGTTGTGTTGGATGGTTGGTTAGTTGCTTGGCCAGTCACTTGGCTATTTGTTTGTTTGTTTGGTTGGTTGGTTGGTTGGTTGGTTGGTTGGTCGGTTGGTTGGTTGGTTGGTTGGTTGGTTGGTTGGTTGGTTGGTTGGTTGGTTGGTTGGTTGGTTGGTTGGTTGGTTGGTTGGTCGGTTGGTTGTTTGGTTGGTTGGTTGGTTGGTTGGTTGGTTGGTCAGTCAGTTGGTCGCTTGCTTGACTGAGTTACTGACTGACTGACTGATTGACTGATTGAATTAGGAGCCTTTGGAGATGCAGGTAAGCTGATTACTTTCAGTTCTACTCTCGCTAAGTATCTGTCTCATGACCAATTTCAGCATGTCTTTAAAGGGAAACCTGTGAATCCTAACATTTTAGAGGACGAACCAGCAAATATTTAACATTTTCTTACTAAATTACTCAGACTATGATTGGTTTTATATTTCTGACATATCACTTGGACTAATTTATTGGTTGGACAAATAATGAAACACACATACAGCTCTTCAAAGGCTGATCCTTTCATGCATTTGTTATCATCTGGAATCAGCTGGTCACAGAGCTTATCTATAGTAAACAAAGGAGAGTTAAATCTTCCAGTTATTACCAGTGCTGCATAAATGTCAGAAAGCTGAGATGACTTACACCCTTTCTGCTTTCTGGTCCCTGAACACGTCAGACTAATAGATGTGTGACGTGGTAAGTGGTGTGCAAAGCTTCACTCTCTGCCCTTGACTGGTGCCACATTTTTGTCATTAGCTCCTCTCATTAGCATGTGAGCTGCATAATCACTTTTACATCAGGGTAAAATCGGGGTGGAGTGGCATCCTTCAGTCTTAAGTGTGAAGAAATCCAAAACAACCTCTGATGTATTGTTCACACACATCTTTTGATCATCTAAATAGCATTTAGATGTGATGAATACCCCGTCCTCTTTGGGCCCCTTTTTGAATCATTAGAAATTTGTTCTAACTAAAGCCGACTGCTTTGTGCTACTAAGTCTGGATGTCTTCCCCCTCGAGGCGATGCAGCTGACGAGCTATTAGCGCTAATTACAGCTCTGCTTCATTTAGAAAACTCTCATTTAGACATTGCCACCACACTTCACCTCCAGCAACTCAGACTTTTTGGTATAAATGAGGAAATGCATGAGCTGAGTATGAGCTGTGTGTTTTTCTTATTTCATTTTATTTAACTCCTGTGTCTTTGGCGATTAAAACACCTCTGCAGTCTTTGAAGTGCTAGTGAAGCGATGCTGTGAAAAATCTTAGTTTTGTTTTGCTGCCAAGCACGGTCCGTGTGCCGGCGTGTGAGAAAAACAATGAGGAATTTAAACACTGACTGCGAGGCACAGAGGGTGATGGCTCGATTTCCTGTCTCAGATGGAACTTCTTGTGTTTTAAAAAGCCCCTAATGCAGCCAATGACCCATTTTCACTGCTACTGGATCCTTTGAGTCTTCGCCGTTTGTTGTGTGCATGCCCGAGCATTTTTGTGGAGATTTCAAAGTTGCAAAAGAAGTCATTATTTCTTCATCTCAGTCATTGAGACAGAATGAGGACACAATCATTCTCTGTTTAAATAAGTGAGATGATGTCTGAAATAAAGAATCATTTTAAGCCTTTAGGTTTTACACAGTGACTTGCAACAATGGACTCCAAGGGCATTCAGACAAAATACAGTCAGAGTCCTCATGTTTCACACTTGCATGCTCATTACTTCTGAAACAGCATGCTGCAGAAATGGTCTGAAAACACAATTGTATGTGGGTCAAATGATTAAAAAAACCTTCAACCCCCTTGGAGGGAAAAAAAATGAAGAGAAGTTGTGCCAAAAATGATGAGCAACAAAACTCAGCATTAAACACAGTGATGCAATGTGATGCACCCACCTCAGTGGAATGATAATAAAACTTTAAAATGAAAAGGTCATGATGCATGACATCTAACAGGACGAGCACAAGCACTTGGACCTGAGTTCTGAGGATGTGGCCTGTTAAGGACAAGTGGAGGACTGTGGAGAAAGTAAAAGCCCAGCGACAGATGTTCATCAAACAAAATTGGAAATGAAGTGAGCAAGATGTTCAGAGCGCGTCTGGCTAGGATATGACTGGGTTATTGCTTCACTGGGAAGTTTGTTCCACTTTTCCGAAAGTGGCAAAAACAACTATGAATATTTCAGAACAAGAAATAAACAAGTCAAGGATTAATATTTATGCTCCTAAGGGCATGTGAGTTGTTTTCACGGCTCCTTTGAAATATTTGATCCCAGTCACTGCAGAGAGCTTGGAGCCAACAAAGCATTAATGAATAGATTTAGTACATAATTGATCAAATCGTAGAGTACAGTGGCATGTGACAGATATGTGATGTGAATGGAGGCTTGCTCTACTGACACTGTCACTGATTCTTTCCTGGAGATCAGAGACCTTGTGAAAGCCCCAAATCCAAGTTTCTGGGGAGTGGCGCCGACATTTCAAGTTACCGTCAGTTGAGGAATTGAGACAGAGATGAAGAGATGCACAGAAACTGTTCTTTAGAAGACTATCTTATGCTCAGCTAATGTAGACATCAGAAAAGTTATTATGAGTAACATCACTACATGTTGTCATGTCTAACTTTCCGTCGAATCTGGTCATCCACAACTTGACAATTCTCTCCAGAACTGTAGATGTGAAAGATCTGACAAACACTGGATTTTAAAATTGTATTAGATAGTAAAACATACATTTGTATATTGAGGTGATGAAACTCTCTTTTTTTCAGAAAGAACAGGTCGCAGATAAAATATTCAGTTTGATAAGTAGCCTCTTAAATCGAGTTTTAAACAACAGATCAATCTGTTCAGGGCTATGACATGTCCTCTGACAGCACTGATCCCAGTTCACGAGTCCATTTAGTGGACACTGTTTACTGCAGGCATTAGATCTGATTGCATCCTTCATTTGTTTTCCTGGGTTTCATGCAAATTAGGGTCAGTCAGCCCCTCCCCTGGCCCAGAGGCTGCTGATCTGGGGATGATGCAGAAGCCGAAGCCTGAAAATGATAAATATTCAGCTGTGTTGCCAGAAACGACTGCACCCATGAACACAAACACAAAACACCTGAGTGGATGAAGGAGGAGGCCACTTTTTGCAGATACTCATGTCACTGCTTGTTGACGCCTTCTGCAAGACCATGTCAGACACGGGGAAATGTACTGATGTCATTGTTGTCTCAACTGCAGTGATCACATGAAGCACACAAAAACATGAAAATGTCTGCAGCTCTTGAATGTGTGTGAAAGAGATTCGCTTTGTCTCATTTGATGAACACAAGTTGACAGAATCTGCAGCAACTCTTGAGTAAAGTCAAAAAATATTTATGGTGAGGATCATTCAGTTCAGGAGCTTACATCGTTACTCATGGAGCACCAATGGTTTATTTACAGACATGCTGTAAAAGATTCTGCAGCTTGTTAGAAATGTAGAGCTCCAGACAAGCAGCAAAATCTGTCAATGAGGATTCACTGTTAGATTTTTAATGTCATAGTCATACATTTTTTATTCTCTGCAAAACTATAGATTTTAGGAGGTTGTAAGGTGCTACCTGCATTTCCCACAATCCCTGGGAGACAGAACCCAGACAGCGGCAGCAGTCTGATGGCAAATTATTGCAGAGAATTGGGAGGAAGAAGGAAACAGTCTGGGTGACAGAGGTGGGGAAAGTTGCAGCGTATAAAAGAAGAGAGTGTGACAGGGCTGAAAGATACTTTGGCATGTGTGTTTCTTTTATAACAGCACAAGTGAGAGGATGAGGAAGCACACACACACTGATGATATGGTAAATATTGTAATGTCTCCTATTCCCAATATTTCTTTGCATTATATCTAAGAAAGCCAATGTATTTTGGTTCACCTCTCTTGTTTCTGTATTTAGATGCAATAGTCTAGGCAGCCTGGATACAGGCTGCATCTTTTTTTAAGATGGATAGCACTGCTGTTCAATATCAGAATATAGATACAAGTCTTAAAATTGTTGAAAACTGTGTGAGGTTACTTCCATATTCTCTGACACAGGTAGACCAGATGAGAGAATGACTGTGGATGTGTGATGGAGTGATTAATGCATTTAAACCTGCACCCCAGTCTAATCAAATGCTTCTTGATTGCATTTACACTTTGCTTTTTCGGTGTTGAAGCTGGTCCTGCAGGACGCACCTGTAAATGTGATAATCAAGCGTAATGCATGATAATAACATTAACCACTTGGTGAAAACGTGCCATGGCTTGACTGATTCTGTAGGAGACACTCGTGACATCAGCGCAGCCTGACACTTAGACTGGAACAATCAGACTTGTCGTGTATTTATCCAAATCCCAGCTCCAAATCCGAGGCTTACGTTAATGGTGCCTTCCTCTCTGCAAGCTGGTGGTAGACTAATTTTTTGGGAGTAAATGTTTGATGTGCATTTCAGGCTGAGGCTTCTGAGCCATTTGATCTGTCTTATTATCAGTCAGAGAGTGTGACTTTGTAGCTTGCAGCCATAATAAAGAGAGGGTGAGAGGTTAGATCCCAATTGGGTTTACCAATACTATTAATGGAAGCACTCAAACAGATACAGCCTGTATATTCTGGATAGTGGTGCCCATTCAATTACATATTAAAGTAATTCTTTCTTACAGAGGTCAAATTTAATTTGAATTTGAATTTAATTTAAATTTAATGATACTATTTAGAAACCATCCCATACAGTATAAAGGTAGATGTCCACGTGTAGTGTGATTATATTTCCTGTGCCTGAATTTCCTGTAACTTTGTGATGTCACAAGGAAGCAGTCATTGCTCTCAGCCATGCTCCAAGCCCCACCCACCATTATCAGCCATTCAACATTGTAGGATTACCTGAAATGTGCTACATTTTTATTCAATTATTCAGAAAACAGCCAGCTACTTAGAAGAGAGGCTCAGGGCCTCATCTCTTCTGATTGGCTCACAGCAACCTGTTGTTACTAGAGCTCCAGAGAGCAGCCTGAGAGAGCAAATGTTAAACTACACTGAGATGTTTGTGTCTTGACACCACAAGTACGTCTTCTCATGGATCAACGCTTCAAATAAAACAGCAGGAAACTGAACTGTAAAATGAAGTTGACTACTCGTTTTATCTTTCAAGTCATCTAAAACTTGACTCCTACATCATAAACATAGATTTTTGGTTTTGAAATTATCCATCGTTTTCACCTCAACTAGAGAACAACTTAAAAGGAATCCCGACTATGATGACATGTAGGCTGTATAAGATTAATGTTGGTATCAGTTATATTAATGTGATACAGAATACATTTTTGATATTTTCTTTTTTATAAATATTTCACCCGGAGATCACCATTTTATTGGCCGTGACGACAAATGGTTGCCCGCATATTCCACTGGTCCTGTTTCTCTGACTTTACAGCAGCAAACATTTTCGTCTGTCCAACGGTTTCAATTCGAACCCGAACGAAATGTTTGCAAGGGAGACAATACAAACTACAATTCAGTCCGAGCCTCAAAATGAAGAAAGTCAAAGACATGAGGAGGCCAGAGTGGGGCAAAATTGGTGGTGTCAGTGTAACAACTGTGTCTCCATGACAACCGAGAGGGAGAGCGTGTGTTGCCGAGAGCTCCAGTTTCCAAATCAGCTGTTCCAGCTATCGATGTATGATTAACCATATTCCAATATAAATGATTTCAGAGATTGGCATTATTTTGTTCAGGGATTAGCATCATAGTCGTCATCACATCACATGAGAACTTTGATGCGGTGTGCATTAACCGGGATGTATTATGGGCTGCTCTCATCAGCCTCCATGACCGGAATAGTGCTGGCCTACCAAATCAGAACCGGGTCACCAACAGGTGGCCCCAAATCAAAACATTAACCCATGATCATATAATCCAGTCATCGTCTTTGGAAATTGCAACCAAACGCAGCACAATGTGGAACTGTGATGATACTAGCTGAAGGTAAACACACGCCGGCGCCAAGGCTCTTCTCTCTAGTGCAACCTTTTTACATCACTGCCCCCAGGGTGCACTGCACAGGTAGAATAATGGCTGCCTCCATAGATAAAAATATATACTCCAATGTGGATTTTTAAAGCAATAACAATAGTTTATCTGTTTTTAAAAACGTATATACGTATTAGAGAACAATCATGGTTTATTGTGGCCTATAGGTGATAATAGTCAGGGTTCCTTTTAAACATCTCTAGCAGGTGAAAGCTTGCCAGGTTAAAATACACTAAACAAACAGTGCCTTTACTGTTTGGGGTATTTACTGTATCAAATCTGACTTTATCGCTGAACAAGGTGACATTTTGAGCGACCCTTGATTTGTTGGCTTTTGTCATGACACATTTCATAACACATCCATTCCAAATCCAGAGGAAAAAAAAAAAGAAAATCGCCTTATTTTAAAAAGTGCCACACAAAGTCGCAGCTGAGATTGATTTCATGTCATAAAATGAGTTGCTTTGCCACTTCCATCCTCGGAAGTTGACATCAAATAAACTGTGGTAGTTGTGCCTCATTGCTCTGACAGCACGGCAGTGACAAAGACACAGCCGATAAACATCTTCCCCTACATGTCACCTCCTGACAGAGAGAAGAAAAACTTGGAGGAAAACAAATTTGGCATCGTGTTTAGCTGTTAGAAACCCAGTGACTTAAGGACCAGTACACCTTAACATCTGAGCTACACAGAAACATGACAAAATAAACAGATGGATAGAAATACAAAAACGGAAAACTTGGTCAATTAGTGAAGCAAAGAAAATCTTAAAATGGACTGATAATTAAAACATGTCACGTATGTTAAAGTGAAACAAGCAACAAGAGTGTTTCTATTTTTAAGATGGAGTTTTGATGGATTTTTCATCAGTGCCCTTGCGGGAAGATTAAAATGACATGTGGTATAATAGTGCTGCAAAACAAAACAAAAAACATATTACCTTTAATGTCACATTAACATAAAAATAGTGCTACTCACTTGCGTCCCACAGCGCTGCCATTCCTGTGTATGCAGGTCACATCCCGCGTCTGGTAGCCCACCTGAATGTCCCAGAAGGGGCTCTCTTGCCGGTTAAGGCGGTTCCTGGTTCGTTTCTTCTGGATAAGCTCCCTGGTCTCTGGATCTTTGACTCCCCCTCGCTCCCTGAGCCCCTGGCCTTTACCTTTCCTGCGCTTGGCTTGACGTGTCGTCCGTGTCTGTGGGAGAGCGCAGGGGCTCCACTGTCCGACCCTTAGACTGTACATGCCCTCTGGACCCGTGCAAGGCCCCGGTTTACAGGACTGGAACTCAGTTAGGTTGGGGCAGACGCCGCCTCCAAAAAGCGGAGGAACCAGGACACTGCGGACCCTGTTCCTGAGGCCCGTTCCACACGTTTTGGAACAGGACGTCCACGGTGAATACTCGGAAACCACACAATCCTGGGGGCAAGGGATCAAACATGCCTGTTCCAGGCGAGGCTTGGGCTCAAAGTACTCACAGATGGCAGAATCTGCTGGGGAGCCGTCTGACTTGAGTATGCAGCCGACCTCCCGGGTCTGAATGCCCTCTTCGCCCCCACTGCATGTGAACGGCCGTGGGGCCCCAAAGGTCCTTGCCGACACTGGCACGCACTCGTTCCAGGCCCCTAGTTTCCAGCCATAAAGGTCCTTGTGCCAGTCGCACACGCGGAAACAGTTTCTCTGGTTGGACAGTCGCTGGCTCTGGTCACAGTTGGTGTGAAGCGTCGTCCAGCCTTCCACATGGGCACACCAGACTGCCCGGCTTTGGCTGCCACCTGGGCCACAGTCAGTCCCCATGCACCTTCCCCATGGACCTGGGAAACAAATGAACAGGCTCAAATTACAATGAGGTAACACATGAAACAATAAACCTTGCAGCTTCAGATGTAACTCCAAGAATAACAGGCTGGTGCACTGTTAGAACCCATCACATGACAAAACAGAGAGATTGAGGAGGAAACATCTTCATCCTGAGCTCTACTTGAAATCAGTTAAATGGTGCTTCTTACAGTGGGTAAATAGACTGAAAGTGCATTGTTTGGTTGGCATTTCAAAATAAAATATGACATAACTGCTCCAACAGGCTGTGAATTGACTGGAAGCACAGAACTGACAAACATGCTATAGTTACACTTGTAATGATCAATACAGTTCAATGATGCTATTTGAAGACTCTCATGTGCTTCTGAAGCAGAAATCCATATCATACAAGCACCAATTACTCAAACACTTTAGACCGCTGATACCACAGAAAGACAGAGATAGTGTGTACTTGAGTTTGCTGTTAACTCGGGAAGAGCATATAAGGCATCTTCGAGGGTGACACAGTAACTTTGCACACTCTTCTAATATGGTCCTTGATGTAAAAGGTGTTGAAAAGCTGCTGGCAACACACAGCAGATGATGTGTGAGTGCAGAAAATATGTCACAGCCAATAAAGCTAATCTGTCGCCTCATTTGGTGTCACATCCAAGACAGACTCCCAGTTCTTCAGTGTTAAGTGGTAAAAAAATGTCTGCGAGCTACGGCACAGGGCAGCCATGATTTGGTAACGCAGGTAGGACGCGCAACGCTGGAGATTATAGTTGATCAAAGAAAAGTGTCGGAAAGCCAATTTACAGCAGTCATGAGTAATCTGTGGCCTTTATCAAACTTGACTGGCAACCTGCAGGAATATCAATAAAACTTATTTGTTTGTGCATGAATCTCCAGCCAAGCCTCTTCATGTTTAGTGTAGTAAAGACTTAACAAAGAGTCGTAAGAAGAGGAGAGGGGTGGTAAAGAGGTGCTCACGCAACCACACATCATCATTCACACTCATAGTTGCTTTAAATAAAAGTAAACAGCAACGCTTGGTTCAAGAATGAAGCTTTTTAGCCTTAAAAAGAATGAGAAACACAACTTAATACTTCTCTTTCCAAAGCAGTGAAGTCAACACTGTGGTTTATATAGATTCAATTCCACAGACACTGTAAATACTGCGGGAAATATCCACTAATGCAACAAATATGTATCGATCCATGACAGAAAATAGTCTCTAACACACTATTAATTCCTCTTGCCAAAGACTGAACGGCTTTTTTAACATTGAAACTACACATTTGGGAAACATTGATTTTTTAATTACATCATTATTAAACACCAGTGGACTCTGAACTGAGGACCACTCACTCGGGTGGGTAGTTAGAAAAGTAGGAGAACAAGTATGGATAAGAGAAATATAGAGCAGCACCAGCTTTATCCTTTAACAGCTGAAATGTACTGTCATGCTCTTTAACTGCTCATGTTAGAGTCAAACTGATTATTGATGTATTGATAAGTAACTCTATCAACCATGTGCAGATTCGCAGTATCATGTTTGCTGTGTGCTTACAGAGGGTAACTATATCCTGTATGAAACCCGAGAAAGCTCAAATATCTACACTCCTCACTCAACTAAACAAAATTTACTACTTTATTGCATTGCTATTCAATTATATTTGAGCTTTCACAAGCCTCCTGGTGCTTTGCCCTTTATAACTTTTCAGTTTTTGCCTGAATGGAGTAAAGAAGAGAAGCCTGTGCTCAGCTTTCTGTTTCTTCACAAAGAAAACTTAGCTGACATCATGAAAACTGCCTTAACCCCATCAGCCCAACTCAGTAAAAACATTAATTAACACAGGGTGGCTGCTCTCACAGGGTGTTATCCAAAGGCTATTGATACAGCAGCGGAGAAGGAATCAAACTAATTGGTGAGCTTTGCATTTCACCTCATTTTAACCTCTTAGGTAATTGATTGTATTTGCATGTGGTTGGGGGTTGATTGGACCCTTAGTGGGCAGTAACAGGTGAGGGTGAGGGCAGACCATGTCGACCCACTTCCCTGCAGAACTAAAAAAAAAAAACAAAAAGACAAGAAAGAAAAAATACAGCAGGCCGACAATCAGCAGAACATTTCTGGTAAAGACTGGCTCTGATGAAGAGGCTTGTATCTTCGCTGCTGATCTCAGCTGCTGATAGAGCCGACAGGATCTATCTTCACTCAACATGACACAGCATTCACAGGAACCTCAAAGCACAGTCTAAATCAGAGGTGTCAAACTCATTTTAATGTAGGGGCCACATACAGCGCAATTTGATCTCAAGTGGGCCAGAGCAGTGAAATAATAGCATAATAATCTATAAATAACTAGAACTCTAAATGTTTCCCTTTGTTTTAGTGCAAAGAAGTACAAGTACATTATTAAGATGTTTACGGTTAATGAACTATCATTTTACAAAACATTATGAACAGCCTGAAATCTCAGCCTGAAAAATATGTGACATTTCAACAATATTATACCTCTTCTGTCTTCTATGTCATTTTCACACTTGGCAAATTCATCCTGTGGGCTGGATTGGACCCTCTGGTGGG
Organism: Selene dorsalis; assembly: GCA_900303245.1. Taxonomy (NCBI): domain Eukaryota; kingdom Metazoa; phylum Chordata; class Actinopteri; order Carangiformes; family Carangidae; genus Selene; species Selene dorsalis. The sequence goes on along the minus strand of OMNW01006119.1, from coordinate 12,265 downwards.
GCACGGGTCGCATGTTTGACACCCCTGGTCTAAATAATGCACTGCTTTATCAACACGCTAGATCAATGTCCTATCATTATGTGATTTTTATAGCTCCTGGTCACATCATTATACCATTTAAAACTGTTCTTTTGGAGACTGGTATTCAGAGGGTAAATACATGCAGTATACCACAGGCAAATCTTTTCAGAAGCTGCAAAGCTGATGTGATGTTTATTTTTATTCCAATAATTGAAAAAGGAAACTTGGAAGTCTTGCCTTCACAGTACAAACTGATAACAACGTAGAATGTTATCTCAGTACTTGATATTGACTTTCCAGGAAAAGAAAAAAAAAACACAGCCAAGAAAATGCACAGTCAAAATCTAAAATGCAGCAGAATCAGACAGGTTGTCTAGTGCAGAAATAAAACACCTCTCACCCCAAATCTAATCCATCCCAGACAGAAGTTATCTTCTGCAAGACAATTCTCTGGCACAGCTCTTCCATTGAACTCTCCTCTAGCTCAGCAATGTGCAATAAAACAGATCCTTGACAAATGAAGGTCATAACACTTGACCTATTCGACCTTTTGATGGGCTCTGGATCTTGAATTCTTTATCACGTTTGTTTTTCTTTTTTTTTTTGTGATGTTAGATCTTTGCAACTGTCCACAAGATTTGCCCCACACAAAACTGAAACTCAGTCTTTTTTTTCTTCGAAGATGTAAATCAGTGCAAAGCTCTGGTAGCCTACAGCTAACTTCTCAATATTACACGCAGTCGGACAGCACCATTGGGCCTTCTGAAAACAAACATTATTCCACCTCCATTTATCAAATGATCGGTTGTGAAAGCAAGAATTTGAAAAGTAGATAAATAATCATCTTCTAATTGGAAATTGAAAGTATAATCACTGTTATTGAACCAATATTAAAAGTCAACCCGATTGTGATGACAATCTAGTTCTGTCTTTCCCACAGTCAGGCCAGTACTTGATCATTTGCACTCACGTGTGTTTTTTGGGGGAGGGAGTTGCAACATTTAAACTGGTGAAACTCGACATTTGCAAAACACGGACACGATCTCACGGGGGTTCACGTAGATTGCACAGAGCTCAGACCTGTGCAATCTAAATGTAAATTTAGTTTTATCTCTTACCACCAAAAAAAAATCTTTTTCTCTGTGTGCTCATCATTCGATCTGATAGTGAATTTACTGATAAACTCTGAACAATGTGTGTTCTTGTCAGATGTCATGTTAAACAGGAAGCACAATCCTGAGTGTGACTCAATCAAAAGTGAGCAACGTGAGCAGGTATTATTCAGTCATATAAATGCTGTGAAGGCAGACAAATAAAAAAAGCACAAGTAAATGTAATATTCCACAGAATATATGGTGCCTTTTTAGACCGGTGACCTGTCTAGTGTGTGGCCTGTTGTTTAAGAAGAGGATGCTGGGACAGACCATCAGGACTATCCAGGATGATGACAGGATTAATGGGTATGAAAAATGCCTCCAAATTAAACAACTTAATGACTTGTTTGTAATTTATCTTGATGGCATGCGTTTATTGATTTGGCGGCCCTACTGGTGGGGTAACATCATTTGTCAGTGCTTTCCAAAACCATTGACTGTTGGAAAACAAATCAGTTCATTGATATCATAACACGATGGCTACGGTTTGGTTAAAGTTGTGCATATTAAATAACATGGTCAGTGTTCAGAGAAAGATGACGGTTTGCATTAACATAAGCAGCTGTGATTATAGAAAAGCTTTTGGTTTGACTACTTTGTAAAAAGGTCTGTGTGTATGTTTCCTCTGCTGTCAAATGTGGGTTCTAGCTTGCAGAAAATGTCTTTGTGAGCTTTGTTTATAGGAGGTCATAATCCAGCAGATTGGAGGCTATCAGGAGGTGATGAGATGGGCTGGAGCTAGATAGTTAGTGTGCTTTCTTCAGTAGAGAAGAGACATAAATGAATCACTGCAGACAGGTCTTGATGAACAAAGGAAGTTTGAACTCCCAGCGTTTCTCCAAGATTGCTAAGTAAACAGCTCTTAATGCTAATGTTAGCTTTTCATCGTTAACAAAATAGCTCCGCACAGATAAAGGGACCTTTGTCGTCACGGTTACAATAGTACCCATACGGTTGAAGTTAGGCAGTGACACAGGTCAAATGTCTGAAACACTAATTAGCATTAGAGCTAACGTGGCCACAGCTTTGTTTGGTTCTGTTGGAAGTTTCCTCCTCACACCTCCTGTGGATCATATCTGCTTCAGAGGGCAAATTAAAATTCTAATAATGTCTGGAGGAGCGACCTCTGTCAACAAGCTCGTGTTTGTGCTTTATTCACTGTCACCAAAGCGTCGGGAGAGATGAGTGGCACTGAGGGAAAACCAGAAGGTGGTGTCAAGTGTTATCGGAGATAAAGGAGTTAGCCCGATGACCTGTGTGTGACCTGGGAGGGGAAAGTGCTGACATCATAATAAGAGTCAGAAAAGCTATGCTGTTTAAAGGGGAACCATGCAAGTTCAGTCACTTTTCCTCTGTTTTGCTAACTCTCCTCTCTCCACACCTGGCCATGTGCATTGGTTTTCAATCATCTGTGAGGTGGTGGATAACGTTATGTATCACATACGTGTTACAATGTGTACATTTGTGTAGTCTTGACTAAACCTTCAAATGGTTTTGAAAGAAATTTAGAGAATATAATAATGAAAATTGTCCTATTGTACCTATACATTTACAGTTACCTTTATTTCTTCTGTCTTATGATATATATGTATAACTGCATTGATATATTAGCAATCGTCACATAAAAATAGTTCTTGAAATAATTTGAAATAATTGCAGAGTTCTCTATGACTTTCACACACACGCATGCACTCACGCACGCACACACACACACATTACTGGGGACCTTAAGGTGCTAATTAAGATTTTAAAAACTGGAGATTCATTGAAAAGAAAAAGAAGAGTTCTGCAGGCAACTTCATTTCAATCATGATAAAATGAGTCATCTTTTGTTTCACCTATAGTTTCAGGGAGCCGTAAATGGGTCCCCTGGTAGCCCCTGGGCCCTGTCCCAGGGACCATTGCTTTGAACAATGTATGTGGAGTGTAATATCCTCACTGTCTGGGTGAGAGTCTGATCTCTGACTGGGCCTCGAGTGTCTATTTAATGAACAGCTTCTTTGTCCCTGCAGGGTCAGCTTCACTAATGAATGGGTCACTGTATCTCTCTCTCTCTGTGTCTCTCTCTGCTTGTGTTTGTTTATTATTTCTCAAATCCACAGCAGCTCGAAGACAGCACCCCCCTTACACAGGGTCAGGGTTCATCTCAGGATCATCTTGACTGTGTGGCTGCCACTTCATTGCCATCTTATAGCCAGTGGTTGTCTCTAGACTTCAAATCACGGTCTGTCATTTGCAGCTACAGTACGCTGGTGGGGGGAAGCCAATGAGAAACAAGGTTGTTGGCTCAATCTGAAAACTGAAGCTTTGGTAAAGCACTGCAGGGTCACTGCTCTGCTAAGAAAAGAATGGAGAGACTCAGCTGCAACTTAACACTGGCAAAACTCCCACAGTACAGTGTCAGTGTGTGTGTGTGTGTGTGTGTGTTGCTGTACAGTACAGTAATGAGAAGCAGCAGTCTGAAGGGTCTGAGTTAATATACAGTGTCTGGCTACAGTGTCCAACCCCCTGGTGTTTTTTCTTTTATAGATTTGTACTGTTTGACTCAAACAACACTCCTTCCACTGTAAAGGTGCAAAATATCCTTTTTTTAAAATCATGACACAAACAATAATTAAGATAAAAAACAAACTTGTCTTCACTCCCATTGTTTCTTAGGTTTAGGTCTGTTTTAGCTTAGCACATCTCACCACTGTCAGGTTTATTATTTAGCCAAACTGTCCCAGCTTGTTCCAGTGACACTAAGGACATTTGAATGTTTCACTTGAAGCCCCTCCAGTGTTGTTTTATCACTATGTTTGGGGTCATTGTCCTGCTGGAAGGTGAACCTTTGTTCTGGTCTCCAGTCTCTGGCAGACTGAAACTGTTGCCATGTATTTAGTGCTGTCCAACTTTGCTTCAGTCCCGAGCAGTGTCCCAGTCCCTGGCTGTGAAAAGCACCCTCACAGCAGGACACTGCCATCAGCATGCATCACTGTGGGGATGCTGTTCTTTGCGTGGTGCTTCTAATATTCAAGAAGTTGGATTCGAGTCTCATCTGACCAGAGAGCCTTATTCCATTTGTTTGAAAGAGTCTGCCACACGCTGTTCGGCAAACTTCAAATTTGTTTTCTTATTTTTTTTTCTTGAAGCGATGGCTGCTCTTCCACAATGCTGCTCCGCGGAGTGTAAAAGTGTTAAAGTGGTCCTATTGACAGATACTCCCGTCTCTGCTGAGGCTCTTTGCACCTCCTTCACTCTTATCTTTGGTCTTTCTTGAATCACGCCACCCACTAGGTTTTTGAAGCGGTGCCATATTCTTTCCATCTTGTTATAATTGGTTTAATGATGCTCTGTGGGGGTGATCAAACTTTGTTTTTTTTTATCACCCAAATCTGAGCTATATTTCTCACAGAGAGCAGCCAGGTGGTCAAGTTGCTGGTTTAGGCCTGTTTATCAATGTGACACTTTCGATCGATCAATTATTTGACCTCTAGACAATATATCATTTAAAGATTCCATGGCAAATAGGGCAAATACACACAGTATGTTTTCTAACTTCCATCATTACATAAGATCCAAATCAATCATGTTTAATTCCATGTTGTAAAGCAACAGAACAGTAAAAACACACCGAGGGTGCAGGGTGGAGGTTTGGGGGTGGGGGTGAATTACTTCACAAGGCACTGTTGTGTAAGCCTTGGCTCTCCCACACGGTTTCCTCAAATGAGAATGAGTTCAGTCAACTTGTCAGATTAAATCAAAGCTCAGAAAGATGATTTCATACAAGTCTGATTACACGGATGACTATATTTATTTTATGGATACGGCTACTAACAAACAAACAAACTGTCTTTTAGTGTTTTTATAGTATTTAAAAAGAAAATATGTAAATGCCTGAACAAATCGTCCAAACACTCTGGTGGAGCTTGCTTAATGAGTGAAAGAATATAATGGTGTTTTAAATGTTATGCAAACATGCCTGAAAAATGATCTATCAGTTCCAGTTCCACTGCGAGGTGTCACTTTGATTAGGTAACCCTTCCTGCTTTCAAAGTCTGGCTGCAGTGTCACAAACTCCTGTGTTCCCGCTGCTGGAGGTGCCAAAAAAAAACCTGCTTCAAATTGAGTTTGTGAGATTTCAACTCTCTGTGGAGCTTCACAGTTTAGACAGAATTAACCGTACCAACCACTCGATAATTGCAGGCTTGCATAGCCTTCGGGAGACGCAAGTATTACCACACTGAACTTGCCATGTTGAGTCACATCAAATTCAGCAGAGCATTTGCTTGCCAACAGCTACAAAACAAATCTGTTTTGCACGAGGCTAAGGCCAACTGTGCATTGTTATTGTGTTTAAAGAGCACAGCCCGTCATAAATACTGTTGTCAGAGGGATAAAGCTGCCATTCACAACATCCTGGTCCTTATGGAGCTTGGTCAAAAAGTCACTAGATGTACATTAGTCGTTTGGTCTCAGTAGGCCACAGTGTACATCAGAAAAGAGCAGCATGGAAAAGAGCAAGAGAAGAAAGGAAAAGAACCAGAGGCTAATACTTAACATCTGAAGGAATACTTTGAGCAGCTTAGCATTCATGGAAGATTGTTAACCCTGGCCTGCATTCAGTGTGATCGGTGCCCTGGGCTGCGCGGCACTAAGCCACATTGACTAAGGCTCTCCACTCACACTTGATCTAAATTTCATTAGCTGTAATGCCATGATTGTGCTTGCATGGCTCCGAGGAACTTCTCTGATGACTCTTTGCTTGTCACGTTTGCTCCTAACTCTGATGCAGGCATTTCAACAGGGGACATGGTCTCAAACAGTCTTTTTTCATTGTTATCTTTGCTCATCACAACATACAGTAGATTCCTTATTCCACCTGATAATGGCACCTGTTTGCCACAATCCCATTGGGACCGAATGTCAGCCTGTGAATCCTTTGAATGAAATGATGAATATTATATGAAGCTAATTTAATTAAACTGTCTCAGTATGTTAATTTATCATCAGCCATCATGTTGATCTAGATATTAACCTGTTGCACCAGGTGAGAACTGCTCATCTTTTAGCTTTAATGACAGATTTACATTTAACTGTATGTTTATATTAAAACAATACTCAAATGTCAGATGTCAGAGATCCCCTTGTGTATCCTTTAAAAACTGTATTTCCATGTTTGACTGAACACGAGGTTGGCCTCAGCAGTCAAAACAGAGAGTTTCCTTTCACATTTAAGTGATGTAAACAGCATCATTACATTTCCAAGCACCTGGGATAGAGCTACAGCAAAAGCACAGACATGACAGGCAGTGGAAGGAGCCAAGTGAGCACGAGAAACTGGAAGCTCGCTCGTTGTTTTGTTGTTTACAGATAGGTTGTGTTTTTCCCGTTCTCGGCTCATAAACACCCCCAGTCGATGGAGGAGTGACAAGATAAATTACAGGGAACACGCTCCAAACCGAGTAACACCCACATGTTTGGGACTGACGATCACACTATTGGCAGCATCAAAGAAATTTACAAAAAAATCTTTGAGTGGAAGGGTCAGGGCCGGGCCCGGAGCCAGACTCAAACACCTGCAGCTGTGGACGCTGCTTCTCCGTTTGTCACCAGAACATCGGCGACAACAAAGTGCCTGACTTCAAATGAGCCAGTCCAGCTTTGCAATTTAAACTATCAGCACACAACACACACACACACACACATACACACATACACACACTGATGCCCATGAGTCAAAGGCGGCGGTTTGTGTGCAGAGGCTCCATCAGGGAAAATGTCACATGCTGTAAAATTCAGCAGCAAATCAATGCACTTTGTAATTTCCCATTATACAGTTTCCTATTTCTCATCAGACAAATAAATGTCACACACGTCAGTTAAACTGACATGCAAACACACCTCGGGTGCAGAAGTTAACACAACGCATCACTGCACATACATGCTCCTTCCTAAACAAACCAGGTGACCTTGAAATTCCTGAGAACATAAAAAACAGCAACAAGAAGATTTGTCTTGGAGACATCAGTCTTCCTGTTCTCCACCTAACCCCCACCTCCCACCC